>JAQPPZ010009549.1:0-237093 GCA_028583015.1 Wollemia nobilis
AATCAAAACTAACTACACTCTACCAGGTTAATTTGGAGAGTTTTAGAGTACAATTGGAATTTTGGTAAGGTTTTTGAAAAATTAAAACATGGCTTTTGTGAAAAGATTAATTTGAGGAAAGTATATTTTATAAAAATGAATTAGTAGAATAAACCTAATTTATTATAATTAGGTGTCCAAAAAATTTATCCAATTTTAAATGGGTCTAGAAAGACCAAGGTCATGATTTAATAATAAAAAATAGATATATTAATAGTGGATGAACTATTCTCAATTCCACATGACTACTTTCAAATAGTGATAAGGGTGACCTTGTAAGTGGCCCTAGGAAAAAGGGAAGGCCCAAAATGAGCAAGATACTCCCACCTTATCTCCTCTTGTCTCTTCCCCTAATTTTTAAATAATAAAAATAAATCTCACTATTTGGGTTGACTACAAAAATAGTCCTTTCAATATTTAATAATAAATCACCTCCTTGCTCATGAAGGAAGAGGGGTTGGAAAAAATTATAAAAGGGGAGACAAGCAATAGAATGGTAGAGGAAATATTTGGATTATGGAGTATGCTTTCTACCTTGTTAGATCATAAACCAAAATTATTTGGGAGAGTACTAATCTTCTTAACTAAAGGCATTTGGCCAATTTAAATAATCCTAGGAGGCAATGAAGGGAAAAGAAGTCGAAGGGAAAGCTTGGTAGGCCTTGGAGAGATTCCACGGTGAAAGTTTTGAAGTCGTTCCATGGAAATTCATTTTCCTATAGGTTGGAACCTACCTTCAATATTGCATTTGATCTTTAATAAAGATGTACCTTGATTTATTAAATTGTTGTCATTGCTATATTTATATTTGGATTAGACCCTTAGATTTGAATCCATCACTCTCTAGTAAAGATGTGATAACTGTATTTAATATTGGGTTAAGGCCTTTAGATCTGTATCTATGTAAGACTGCTATGCCAAAGTTTAAAGATCCTCTCTTTTGATAAGAATTTAATTCAATGGAAAAAGGAAATTGGTTCGACCTTAGAAAAATCCGACTTTATTTTAGGATCCAAATAATCAAATGTGGGCACATAACTTGTTAAAAACCACCTCCGATGAAGTATTCCTAACCATCGATAAGTGGTTACTTACTTTAGAACATGGGAGTGATTTTATACACTGTCTAAGTCCTCAGGGTCGTGTTTGTGGGAGAATTACCCAATATGTTTTCGATATCCTATGGTGATGGGTTTCTATCACATTTTAGTTTTAGATTTGATTGTTGGTAAGGATTAGAATTTTGTTTATAAATATAGTTAAATATGACCTTTTAAGGAATTTTTTTACCTAGTTATCAATCCCCTATCCCCGATGTGCATATTCAGGGTAGAAGCTAATGGTGAAGACCATTTTCTCCATGGAATTTAAACCCTAACCTATAACAAAGCTTTTACAAACTTTCTTGTGAGTTATTATTGAATCTCACTTTAGAGGAGAGATCAAAATTGAAAGGATAAATCCTATCCTTTTACCTTCGTGCATTGGGATGTGCTTATTCAGTGTTAGTTGAGGCCTCTGCAAGGTTCTACATCAATGATTGGTAGCTTCATGAGTCACTCTACCTCGCTCCGTAATACTACACCTCTCAGCACCATTCATAAACTAAGGGATACCCAGGGTATGGTTGAATATTATCTTATATTATGGGATAAATCCACCTTGATTCTACTTTTAGTGATGTGTTTATGTGCAGGAGGTGCGAATATGAAGGTGAAGACACCCAAATCCTCTTTTCCATATCCTACATGGGATTCACAGGAAATCTATGATGGATTTTAAAGGGATTCACCTCCTTTAGTAACATATCCACACCATGGTGGACATGAAAACTCCTTGTCACCACTATATGTTATTACTCCCTTGACTCATGCCTAATAACACTCAACTAGATGTAGGGTCACATTGTGAATTGGTTAGCATAGTCCAGTCATGTGGATGATCATCGATGGATGATGTAATTAGTCTACCCCTTTTTCTACATCACCGTGGGAAAAGTAATCCCACATCACTCCTATCAAAGCAATGGGGTGATCTAAAAGGGATGATCATATCCTTTAAGGATGTGACCACCATTGATGGTCATAGTGGGCACCTCACTATAGAAACTTGAATCGTTGCTAATTTTAGTCCATATACTGACTAGCTAGATATGTTGAATTAAAACACAACCATGAGTGGTTATCAGCTATGAATGGTTATTGATTTGACCAACCGTGTCAGATTCACAATGCAGATATGCCAAAAACCTTTTTATTAAAAATATGGCCATGCTATTGTGTATAAATAGTCCCATATAAAAATGGATGATCTATAAAATTGGTTTAACCAAATGATTCTTGGTTCAATTCAAGTATTGTCTTAGTTAACTTGTTAATTTAAATTTATTAAGAAATACTATACACAAAGGTTGACAATGATTATACCAAAATAATGGGCCCATTCATAATGGTTCAGATGCTTGAGTAAGGTTTTATATCCAAATTTGGAGATATAAATATTATGAAATAAATAGATGAACCCTAGATCAAATTTAGGAAGAATTTTGTGGATAGATTTGCATAAGTCTATAATGAGAGTATTGGGTATGTTGTACAATTAATATTGGGAAAGATTATGGAATGTGTTATAGCCCAAGTACAAACTAGTAAATAGATTCGTATGAGTCCATAATGAAAGTATTGGGTATTTTGTACAATTAATATTGGAAAGAATTTCATAATGAATTATAGTCTAGAATTTATGGAAATATTATGATATATGAAAGGGTAATCTTGTGTTATAGGTTGCAATACAAAGGAGAGGTAATCATGTTTGCTAGATTACAAGGCAAACTTGTGTCTAATTTTGTGTAATCTTGTTGGATAGATTACAAGACGACTTGGTAAAATTCCATAATATGATCTTATGGATAAGAGAAAAACTATATTAAGAGATAAATTGTGGCCAAATCTAAAAGAGACTATAGTATAATATTGTAGATTATGCGATAGATTCGTGATAACATTTATGGGATAAATTTGTGTTAGAATTTGCAAAAACTATAGTATAATCTCGTTTGATAGATTACTTGGGACCAAATTTGTAAAAGCTATAGTGGAATCATGTTGTAATAATATGTTGCAAATTGAGGTAAAATTGTATAGGCTCTAGTATAATCCTATGGATAGATCATGAAACAAATTTATGATCAAACTACAAGAACCATAGGATAATCCTATCAATGGATTATGAGAACTATAGTATGATTTTGATCAAACAACAATATGGTGGAAGTTGCCTAAATTTTGAAATATGAATAAATGTGGGAATATTAGATATGGGAACTAATCTTGGAGAGAATATGGGATTGGTAAAACCTTAGATAGTTTTTGTACTATACTGGAATATATGGTCTAATGATATTTAGGGTCGAAGAATAAGTGCAAGTTCCATACTTGATAAATCTTATGTTTAATGTGGACACTTAGCATGTAATACTAATAATGGATTGATTGTGTATCAATCTTAGGGGATGGAAGTGGAAATTCATTCCCAAGGGAATTATGGGGTTCCCTTTCTGGTAAAGTTTGAGTTCTCTCCTTAATATGAATTTGATGATCATTCATAAACATGTAGATATAATAGTTGGTGAAATCTGTATGTATTGTATTGATGGCTTAGATAAAGGGGATGTAGAATTTCCTTATTTGCATCATGATCTAAAAAAAATAACAAATTGAATCTTTTAATTGTATATTTTATTTAGAAAAGGGTCCATGGGATGACTTTCTATACTTTTACTTATGATATCTTAAGTTTATGAAATGAGAGGAGAAACTTATTTTGGAGGTTGGGTTTATTCCGCATGAGGGTTCCCACAATATATGTTGTGTAACTCTATTTTGTGGTTTGTAATTGTTATTATGCATGGATGTTATACTTGCTTCTATTGTGATTAGGATAGATCATGGATACTGCATAAGATGGAATTTAAATATCATTTACCTTTTTAAAAATATGATGCATTTACATTCTTATAAAATGGTCATTAGAGGGTTATATGATGAATGCTTTTAATATCAAGTAATTTTTCATAAGTGAGAATGGTTATAATTGCACTTAAGGTTATTGGATCTAATATTGAATGATGTCTTTTCTTTTTCAATAAATGGCTCTTTTATTATGATGTAATGGTTTATAATTTGAATCAAGTGAAAGTATTGATGTTAGTAAATCAATATTTATGTATTTTTTTAAATAATACATGCATGGTACTCCATTGCAAATAATAGAATTAGGAAGTAAGATTGAAATTACATTTAATTGGTTAAGAAACTAAAATTCCTAATTAAAATAGAGATAGAAATAATTAATCCAATGATATCATACATATCATGATGGGATGTAAGGTTATATAGAATTTTTTCAATCCTATAACGAGAGTTGATACTAACCATATTGTAATCCTCCTAGTTACTTTCTACACTACTTGATGTTGATTCAAATATACTTGGTTGTAAACTTGACATGTTAGATATGTACACAAAAAAATGCTATCTCATTTCTTGTTGGTAATTTGAGGTTGTTACAATCAAATAAATCACATGAATAAAAGGGAAAATATACATCTATTAGAAGTAGACTGCAAAGAAATATATTTAAATAAACCCAAGATCAATCACAAAGGATCTCTTTGTGAGCAATACAATGAAGATATAAAGTCTAAAGATTCAAATAATGAAGATAGATGTTAACACGAAGAAGAACTCAAGCAAGAAGCAAAAGACGAATCTTGTGCAAAGGTTCATGAACAATGCAAGGTCACTTGAAGATTGAATATGGAGATCATGCTTGAAGACTAAAGTCTTCAATAACTAAATAATGTAATACAAAGGGGTGTTGAGGAATGCTATATTATTTGGTACATACAAATGTACCCCTATGGTGCCTTCATGGTACAATTGCAAATATGTAATAGATTAGAGTTGAGTCTATAGTTTAGGAGTGTGATTTATATATTTCCTTTCATGTAGGTATTAATGTGCATGAAATTCACAAGTATCACGTAAATTAGAGTGCAAGAGTATATTGACAAAAAATTACACATGCCTTGTAAGTGTGCAAACATGTAAATTGAGGATGTGCATAAGTGTCTTGTATTAGAAGTGCATGTAGAAGAGTAGGAGTCCTATAGAAGTCTACAAGTTTCATAGATTCAAGTGTATATGTAATAAGAGAGTGAAGAGTCTAGTATGCAAGCAGTAAGATGATAAGCCAAAGGTCATGGGAGATGTCATATGGAGAGCAATGGTCAAGTATATGAAGAGTCACATTTGTAATAGTATGATTAGCCATCATACATAATGAATACTTGTTTTATATTGTTTAAAATTTTAATTTTGATTATATTTTTAGATGAAATTGTATTGAATCTAATATGAGTTTGATTCTTATATGGAATCAAATGTTTTTGCTAATACAATGCGTTTTTTATTACATAATCTAACACGTTTGGACTATATAAATTTTTACTTGAACAAGTCTCTAAGTATCACCACAACTTCAGTTTTATTCTATACATGGTAATAAAAAGGGTATTTAGTTTTAAGATATTATTTTTGGTAAAACAAAACAAAAACATATAATTGATAATACCCTTTCAAAAAATATTTACACCCACTAAAATTAATTTATGACTTATTATCCACAAACAACTTAGGGTTTTTAAACCAAGAGTAGTATTTGACTAGTTGAACCTATAACAAAGTGCAAGACCAAATTCTAAACTCCATTCCATTTTATTGATTTTGCTTTTTTCTAAATAGAATAAAAGTGTTCTAGAGTTTGCTCTCCCATAATTTGATTGGTATCCTTATAGTTAAGGTTGGTTTTAATAAAACTAGTCACTAACTCATACATTTTTATAACAAATTGTGGACCTCCTTTTACTAATTTTGAGCATGTCCTCTTTTATTATGTTGTCCTTTAATAGCCAAATATCTATTCTCTAGAGGAAATTTAACGATAAACATCATAAGAGTTCAAGAAGTTTGACTAATGATGAGAATACCCTTTTCCTATTTTGCTAGACTTGAATATCCTAATATATGTTATATTTGTTAGGACACATACACATTAAAATATTCTCTCTATTTATAGAGGAACATGAACCGTAAAAATTTATGTCATACTCCATTGTAAATGTCAAGCCAAGCCATTTTTTTATTGTCATTTTTTGATAAAATTACTAAATCATTGAACATCCCTCTATTCCTAGTGTGTCATATTTGCTTACCCTAATATTTATTCAATATTGGGAGGATTAAAATAAGTGTCTTTAAATTTATGGTGGTGGTGAGTTTGGTAGACATGTTTTTGGTACTTTTTTTCTCTTAATGGTATTACTTTTCAAAGGGATACTCTCAAGCAAAATAGGGTAGATGAGAAAAATAACATGGTCATTTTGGAGATGCACATTCCATATCAAATATATGGAGATAAAATTTTGGGATGAAGCTATAATTTGTGTTGCACATATCATCAAAAAGATATTGACTTGGGCATTCCAACATATGACACCTATTAATCCCATGCTTCCTAATTTCATATCTTTTGGCCTATTACATGGGCTTATAGTCTCAAATATAAGAAAATAAACTCAATGCTAAGATTTACTGATGTCTTCATATGGGTTATTATGATACTTCTAAGGCTTATCATATTTATGAACTAATTAGTTGGGATAGATCATTTTACATAACATGTTAAATGATAATATTCTTCATTCAATCCATTTGGACCCACTTTTTATCCTTTTAGTAGATGATCCCACCCATACTATTTATTTTTCTCCCTTACAAATGTTCCAATTGAATCTTCTCTAAAAATTATAGATTCACAAGCTATTAGTCTATGTCCTATAGTGGATACTAGTGTTTGGTTGTCACCACTCCAAATTCTCCATCAACAAATCCTTCTATGAATCTTACTTCATATGAGCTTGACCCCTTAATGCATTGTGAGATTATGTTAATGATATGATAGAGGGTGAATACTAAATGGATTCTTTTAATCCTTCTTCTAATGTTGTTTCTATATAATATATTATCAAGCCTTCTCTAGATCACCCAATACCAAACCCATTCTTGCTTAGGAATATCATTGGAAACATCCTCCTTCTTGAGATTTGGTCGTAAATATTTATGATTTTGGATAGCCTCTCAATTTATTTTAGGCTAAGGGATTTTTTGAGTGAGAAGATGCTTTGTTGGAAGAATATGAGTCTTTGAAGAAGAACTAGACTTGGAGCTTGTTCCTTTATATAAGGATAAGATTGTGTTTTGTTGTAAGTGGATCTACAAGATCAAATACACATAATATGATTATATTGAGAATAAAAAGGTATAGCAATTTGTTAAAAGTCTCTCTTGGGAGTGAATTGGTTATTTAGAGATATTTTTCTTGTTGCCCAAATGGATTTGATATAGATAATTCCCTCTATTTCTGCTTCTTATAGATGGAAATTTCATCATATGGATGTGAAGAGTGCTTTTCTATTAGAAATATAGAATGGATTCATTAACTATGATCAACCTTAGCATTTATCTGATAGTAGAATAAATACACTCATGAACAAGAATGGAATATGTCAAGACAAATAATAACCCTCACAAATACCTATAGTTTGTGTACCCTTTATATGATATGTCATCAATGACATATTATCCACAATATTCCCATCATTATGTTAATTCTCAATCAAAGTATATATAACAAATTTCTAAATTTTTTAAACTTCACACATGCAAGAGACTTTGTCAAAATATCTATACACCACTCCTATACTAGACACTATTAGAGTTGTATGTTGTGTTCTTAAACATGTTCATAGATGAAATGACATTAAATCTCAATGTGTTTTATTTGTTAATAAATTATTTAATTACAAACAAGATATAGAACTCCTTGACTGTCACAACTCAAGAAGGTTGATTACTTTTATAGGATGCTCATTCTTCAAAATATACAACGTAACTATGTTATCTTGTAGAAAACTCCTCTCGTAGTGTGATATGTAACATAAATGGAAGAATGAACAAAAACATGTTACTTCTAACCTTTCCAATAAACTAGATTGGATCCTAGAAAGAATACATATCTAGAAGTGGATATTTTATTATCAATGTATACTCCATAGTTTGAATCCATAAAATCTATAAATAATAATTAATCATTCTTCTTGTACTTTAGGCTATACTCATTTATAACATGAATTTATTAATGTATATTTTTTACTATTTTTCAATGCCATACCATTGATTCTTTTATGAATTGTAAAATATATCTAACATAACTAATATTTGGTCTAGTATATATCAGATAAATGAGACTCTCAATCAACTAGTTATAGAGAGTACCATTCACCCATGGAGATTGATCATATTAGAATAGTTGAAACCATGTTTTCATTGAAGTGTGCATGGGCTTGTAATATTTCATCTAAAAATTCTCAAGAAAAGTCATGACATACTTTATTATGATATGAAAATATGGTTCTTAGTTCACCACACCTACAAGCCAAGAAAATAATGCTTTAGCTCGATATCAATTATGAAAAATGAATTCTTTAATGCTTTCTTAGTATCTTTAATCAAATTCACTATACTCCTAATGATCATATTATTGACATACACAATGATGATCATGATGCAAGAGAATATGAGCATAAATGGTTCTAGGTAAAGTAATGGCCACCTATTTGTAATTGTTAGTAATGTAAATAAAATGACCATTTTATTGCAAGGAAAAGGAGAGGAAGAGAGACTTGTAAAAGAGAGATGAAGAGGAAGAGGAATATATGAAGAGTAATCAATAGAGAGGCTAACAAATAGAGAGGATAAATGAGAAGAGGAAGGGGAAGGAAGACATGCATAGTGAGATAAAAGAGGTAGATGTTCCTAGTTAGTTATTTGAATGCATGGGAGTCAATGGAATAAAAGGGGAAGATGTAATATACAACCAACTAGCACATTGGAAATAAAATTAAAATTCCACCTTGAATTTGTTCTATGTTTGTTAGAATGGTAATTGCATTAAAATTTTGTAGGTTGTATACACTAGTTTTTGTGTAGAATTGCAGGTAAATTGCAGTTTGTGTGAAGACACTGTTTGAATTGACATATCGAGGAGTTATCATCCAAGTCAGGATTGTCTATATGTCTCAAAATTTGATTAACAACTGACCATTCAAGTAGATATTGTAATTTTGTACAAGTGGAAGTTACCTCATGTTGTACAAGTGGAAGATACACCATGTCATACAAATGAAAATTGTAGTGTTGTATAAATTAAAACTACATTGTGTCATACAAGTGGAAGTTACATAGTGTTGTACAAATGGAATTTATATTGTGTCATACAAGTGGAAGTTGCATTGTGCAAGTAAATATTGCACCATACCATACAAGTGGAAGTTGTACCATATTGTACAAGTGAAAATTTCACTGTCATACAAGTAAAAATTGCACTGTGTCATACAAGTGGAACTTATACCATGCCATACAAGTGGAATATACACCATTTCATACAAGTGGAAGTTGCACTATGCTATATGAATGGAAGTGTTGTCCAAGTGGAAGTTGCACTATATTGTACAAGTGGAAGTTGCACCAACTTGAAAGTATTGTCATCATATAACATGAACACATCATATTTTATCCTTGCCATATTGTCATATAGTGCATGCAAATAAAAAAATAAACTAAATCGTACATTTTTGGTGTTTTTTAACCATGAATCCTTTTTTTCTAGGGGAGGTTGTTATTCATTTGACTCCCTTTGTCTAGTTTACATTATATGGTATCAAAGCAGATGTTTTATTTGTAGAGGTCTATAATACATATCAAAGAAAAATATGGTATAATGAGGAAGAGAAAGACCACATGTTCTAGGACCCCAACCAACAGATATAGCTCAAATGTTGAGAGTAATTACAGCAGGTTGCATGCAATAGAGGCTTTCCAAATGATATGTGTTCATTTTGATGAGGCTAGTGATAGGGAAAATGAGGATACTAATCACCCAAAAGCTCAATATGAGGAACAAGAAGAAGAACCAGAGAAACAATTGATTTGGGTGATATCTTATATGGAAAGTAAACAAAATATGGATACTCCTAGTTTTAATGAAAGTCTAAATCTAAAAGAACTAATAAAATAGAAAAAGGACATGGAAATATTCTTTTACTATGAATTGATGGAGGATTAAATTTGCATGCACCTAATTAAAGGGATATGCTTTCATTTGGTAGGATCATGCCCAAACAAAGAGGTAGCAAAAGGTAAGGATAGAATCCAAAAATGGGATAAGTTTGTATTGAAGATAAAATCTAAATTTCTATTTGCTAATTATAAATTTGGATTCTATAGAAGACTCTAAAACCTTAAGCAAAAGGATTTGGGAGTAAAAGAGTATACTAAAAAAATTTATAAAGTGACCATAAAAGCTAGTCATATTGAAGATGATGAGGAGAAAGTGGAAATATATATAAATGGACTACGGTTTTCCATACAAGATGAAATTGGTATTTTTATCATCTCTAATTATTGTTTTTAGAATAATTGTGCCTCATGAGGAGCGATAAAACAAGGCCATAGTTAAGAGAGTGGGGTTTGGCTTGATCAAGGGCCTCTAGGAATTTTTACAAGGTCAAATCCTTGTTAATCTATGATATTTATGGCACACTTGAACTCAAAAGGGGAAAAGGGATGTGAGAAAAGAAAAGTAAAAAACTTAACAAAAGAAAAAATGTGGCAATGCATCGAAAGATCCACTAAGATCCCTCTACATAATAGACCTGAACATTATGTGCTAACGGTGAACTTTTCCACTCCCCAACATAGTTAAGCACATATGATATTTGCTAGTGTAGGCATGCATAAATAAGGAGGTTCTACAAGAAGCAATAGATGGATGATCCAAAAATTAACATAGGCCCATCACACATACATACATCAAAAAAACCCAAAGCAGGTAAATACTACAAGCATACACACATATAGAAATAAGTTCTTAGGAAGTCATAAATGACTAGTCCAGATATTGACATAGGACTCCATATATATATACACAAATAGTGCAATTATAGATATAGTTTCAAGAGCGAGGGTTTGATTTACCCACAAGCCATTCAAGAACTGACTACTATACAAAAGGAAATGAAGGGAGATCCTATAAGAGTATATAATTGTAAACTAACTAATCCTTCTTATAGTCTATGCTATTGCTATTTATAGATTACAACATGAATATTTCCCTTAATAATTATTCATAGGTGAATATGAAAACTCTAACTACATCTTCTAGAGATCCTAAAATGAGGTACCTCCATGTCAAAATAGATGTTAGATCTGGGACTACTATTACAATGGTTCTCTTAATTGAATGTCTAATCCATTAAATTCAAATATAATTTGGTAGGTGGTCTTTATATTTCTAGGTAGGAATACATTAACTCAGCCTACCTACTTTGCCATAGTTCTTCATTATTTGAATTAACTGAGATATTAGTGGTAGCTCTAAACTTTTGACATACTCCTTGGTCATTTCAAAATATAGCCTACCCATAGGATGGTTGGAAATTTTGTTGTTAGTTCTTGATTAAACATAAAAAAACCTTTGATATCAGAGTGGCCTTTGTTAGGAAGACCCTTGCTTTTCCACCTCATTTTCATAGTTGTCGAGACTTTCATTTCCTTCATTTAATGGTATTTGCACAAGTTTTTATTTTTGAAACTTATTTTAGCATATCTCAAGAAAAGGGTATCTCCTTGTATTAATTTTATAAAAAAATTGATTGCCTCTGGTCGATACTTTGCCTTAAGTGTGAAACCACTATAGTTTTGGAAGCTGATAGAGGTCTTCTAGCTTGCTTTAAGGAGAACTAAAAATTACCTTTGTCCTTAGGCTCAAAGTCAAAATTTTGAAATCCCTACAAAATAAAACACAAAAATATAAAAAAAAAGGTTAGAAAAATAAGATCACAAGGTGAAAAGTCTCTCTAGCACTTGCTTGATCCCTTTCCATTATTCATCTAAATCATCTAGAATTGATTTTGAGCAACTTCTACTTTAATATTTTTCCTTATTGGGAGGTTTTCAATTTTTGTAGTGACTTGATATATCTGAGCCTTAAGATCAAGGATTGGTTTTGTTGCCTATACAATGTATTCTAGTTATGGGAATTTTGACTATTTTTTAGAAGGTAAACTAATTTCATTACAATATTTGAGAAGATTTATATATTATTGTTCTATCATCATTTCATTCCTTTCACTATGGGAAGAAGGGAACCCCTTTTGTAGTAATATATCAATTTCGGCCTTGAACCATGTCATGGTGTTGTTTAACAATATGAATTGAGATTCATAGACATGTACAATTTATTCCTTGTGAACTAGGGCCATTACCTTATATATCATTGATTTTATATTAGAAATCCTCACAATCTCCAGTTTGTATTCAGTTACCAGAATATTTTCTGGTATATCTTAGCCTTCGTTAATTTTATAGAAATCAAATCCATTCTAGATTCTATGTCCAATCTATTTTTTTCTTCCAACTAAAAAACTAACTTGATAAATTTGAATGTCTAGTAGAGTGGGTGAGCCATATTGATAATTTGGTTCCAATAGAAGATAGTAATTTTCTTAGTTAGACCTTGAATTTCTTGTTGCTTCTCCACTTTGTTTTCTATTGAATCTATTCCCTTTCCTTTTGTATGCTTTACCTCTCTATATATAAATCTATATCTTGTTCAGTTAACCTTCTTGAGAGTTCTTCAATTTGTTTCTCTTTTGACTTTATGGGACAATTTGTGGATTGGCCTTCTAGGAATTTAACTAATCTATCCACCTGTTGTCATAGTGCCTTCATTTTTGCTTTAGAATTTTTTAGAGTTCCTTTTACCATTTTTAACTCTTTTTCTATCTCTTCCAATTTGAGCTTTAGAGTTTCACAATTGTGCCCCACTATTTTTTTATTTTCTCTTTGAATCGTATCCTATATCAAGTATGCATATCTTTCAGATCTAAGCTTTTTGATACTATTCACTAGTCTTATTTTGTCATCTAGTCTTTAGTCTTTGCCACCAGTGGATCCCTTCTAGAAATATTTAAAATTTCATCTTGAGGAATGAAATGGAAATGCATTTTTGTAGAATCTCATAATCTTGTGAATAGTTCTTGCTTCTATTCATTAATTTTTTCTATTTGTTGATGAAGATTTTGTAATTCTTGAAGTTGTACAACATGTAGTTTGTTGGCAGAGGACTTAATTGAAAAGTTGAAGTGCCATTGGAGGGCTATGAATTTTTTTGGGCTTGGTTATTTGAGTTGTGAAGGGGCCCTTGGGATTTTTTGTTACTAAAATGACCACATATAGTGTCTTATTTTCTATGTTTACCGCCTTTAAGGATGTTGGATGCTCCACAAAGGGGTTTGTAGGGTTAACTAGAGGTTCAATTCCTCACTCTTATCTTGCTCCGAATAGGCTAGCTATTTTATCTCAAATAGTCACCAATGTTGCAATGTTTTTCTCCATTAATGCTTGCTCTTATTTTGCTTGTATGTTATACTTTGCTTCCTGCATTCGAGTCTGATGAGTATCTTTCTAGATTCAAACTTCGTGTCTTTCTTATTTTAATGATGATTCTTATTGAATTACCAATATTTTTCTCTTTGAAAAGGTTTATACCTTACCTTACCTTGCTCTTTCTCCTTTTCCAAATATCCAAATGAAGACCTTATGGTATTTTCTTGATTGGGATTAACTTTTACAACTACATTCTTCTTGATTTTTGTTAATATCTCCTTTGAGTGTTCTTAGCCATAGGTTATACTAAACACTTTGTCTTCATCTAGGTATAGGATCCCATAGGGCACTTCTATTTTATCAATCTCTTGATGAAACTTCCACCATGCTCTAATATTATTATCACTCCATCTTAGTTTCTTAAGCATTTTTTGTATAGATGATCCAATTGTATTTGCAAGGTTGAAGTCTTTTATCTTTTTATAGAAACTTTCAGATGTTTCATTTTGAGGTTCCAACTATATAAAAATATCCCTTCTAAGTGGAAGAAATACCTTTTCCTATTTTCTTATGTACTTTTCCAACTTAGGTGTCAGTTCATGTTCAAATTTCCTATAGATGTGAGCATTTTTTAACCAGGTTGTAAATTTTTCATCAGGATCATAGCTCCATGTATATTGCCAAACCTCTAGCCCCAATGATTTTTTAAGCAAAAAACCCCTTGCGGTGCCGCCTTGGTCTGAGAGACCATGACCAGGGGGTTCTACACCATCAAATTCACTTGAGAATTGCGCCCGACCCTTCCTACACCAACATTATCAATTAGATTTTGTGTATCCAATTCAACTTTTTGGTAGGGTGGATATTCGAACTTGGGACCTCCCTTGGAAGATTGTCCTCTCCTCTTCAATTCACCTACAAAACCTGGGTGTCCCCCCAACTATTTTAGCTTTGCTTCTAACCATTCAATTGTTTTTATTTTATTTTCAGTTATTATTTTGAAATGGAATAGGTTTTTGTAGAATCCCAATTTGTTTTTCCCATTTGCATAGGTATAATCCATCAAATATGCTTGCCTTAATATCTCTATGTATTTCATTCTATTGGTTACATAAGCTGGAAAAATAAAGATTATCCCTCTAAAACCAAAAATAAAAATTATAGTTATTTCCTCCAGGAAATACCAATCTCCTTTTATTTTTGTCTTCAAGATTTTCATGGTTTCTCCTGATATCCATTTAGGCTCCTCTCCTTTCAATGCTGCTACTGTGGGAACCAAGAAGTTATTTTAAAATGCATGATAAGGAGAATATTGGTATAAGATATCTATCCATTCAATTATAGGGTTTGCCCTACCTTGTTCATTCCCCCTTATAAGATTTATGTTCTCAAAATTCTAGCTATTTGATATAGAATAAGATATACAAAGAATGAATAGTACCTAAATTTTTTATTCCCTCTAAATTTGATCATCCCCTCACGAATTTTCTAAGAAATTAAATCATTAAAGTAAAAATGAATGGTTTCCTCCTTATGTTGCATCTTAGGATATGGACAATGGCCAACATCTCATCTACTATTTTGGTGTTACTGGGAGTTCTGAAGGTGAAAGTTGCCATACTAAAAATATATTTGGCCTCTTGCATAAACATATCATATTCCAAAGGAAAATTTGGCATGGTATTTCTGGTTCTGAAAAGTTTCTGATTTAGGCAACTCAATTTATCTCTTATCTTTAGGTAATGTAACTTAGCAACTTTTAGGTTTATCTTGGAATCCTTTGGAACTTAGAAATTTTTTTGGATGGCCTTCCAAGATATGATTACTTGAAAGGAACTACCTTGGAAACCTAGAATCATTTTGGAGTGAGGGTCATATTGTCCTACACATGTCTTTACCAACTCATAACACAGATGTACTTGTGGGAGGAGGTATTGGGTGATGCAACTATTCCATACTCTTGCTATGAAGGACCATTCCTCAACTTCTATTTGCCTTTGATAAGCTTCACTTTTTAGAACCATCCTATATTTTGATAGTCTAGGGTCCCCAACCCTCTTAGTTTCATCTTCAATATATTTGGGTGACTCAATATTCACATCCTATGCTTACTTTACCTTTTTTACTATAATCTTGTGTGGCATAGATTCATCCTTTCCCTTTTTATTAAATTCCATGGATACTAATGGCTTTCCCATAATGAATTTTTGGTTGGAAATCTCTTTTGTAGTGGGGATAAATGGCTATACACATAGGTGGTTATCTTAGAGTCTCTATCTTATCTTGGTATCACCTTCACTCTAGAAATAATATTTTAGATTTCTATTGGTCAACAAAAACCCTTGGTCTATGTGCCCTAATTTATAATTGGTTGCATCCTTTCCATTTTTAATCTTAACTCATAAATATCCATTTGTCTCTATTTTGACCATTGCACAATGCTTGATCAATCAAGGTCTTCCAATTGTCATGATAGCTTATAGCACCTTGATTTTACCAAATGATAAAAAAATTAATATAGAGAAAGGCCATTATTAATCCTACCCTAGAAATTGGTCCAAAAAGTGGGTCCCAGATCCCGTACCTTGGTTGATATTGAACTTGAGAAATTATTTGAAGAGAGAACATATTATCCCTTACCAACCCAACCTCTTCCTATGGTCATGTTTTTCACAATGTACCCTTTTCATGTTGGAACCTTTTTCTTAAGTTTATTTGAAAATTGTCGAACCTTATCCTATTTATTTCACTGTACATATTTTTATTCCAATTGAGTATTCTTTTTAATTCTATGCTTTGATTTTTGATCATGTAGTTTTTATGGTGAGAAGAGTGTTCTCCTTTTATTACATAAAGAGGATCAATTATTTTATTTTTGTGTTAGCTCTGCATCCACCCTTGTCTACATGCTCCTATGGTTTTTAGAGTTTCCCATATTTTCATTTAAGTCAATGTTATTGCCTTACTATTTTTAAATAGTCAATAAACCATCAGATATGTTATCCATACTAGAATTCATTACTTTTTCATACGAGCCAATTCCCATCAAAATTTCTTATTTTTGTATCTTTTAGAGTTCCCTCCTCTGATGGTGATTTCTTTTTACTATATATGCTTTCCCTAGCGGAATCAATGGGTTGCAAGTATTTGCTTTTAGGTTGGATGTTTCCTTGGCTAGTTGTACCTTCAAATATATTCATAACCATACCAACCAATTTGTCCCACTCTATGATAGAGTACGGGGATAAGGATTCATATATTTGAAGTGCCTCACCTTTGAGTGACATCAATAATAACTTCATAGCTACATATTGCTCTATAATGTTATGATATCATAACTACATCTTACTTTGTAATGTTATTTCTAGTATATAAATACTAACTCCTTCAAGTGCTCTATCAGAGTGATTAGGTCTTCATCAATATATTCTAGTAGTATGGCAAGGACTAAATTTGAGAGTTTTATCCATACAATAGGTGGTCTTGGGGGCATCACGGGATTGGAATATTTCATTTTGGGTCCAAGTTGACTAAGGTTATGGCCATGTCTAATTTTTTTACAATAGATATATTAACAAAATCTTTGATGATGGGTTAGCTCACATACCTCTAGGCCTATTTAATTGATGTGAAGTCACTAGGTGAATAAGTATTGCACTTTAAAAGTGGATGGATCAATGCCTTCACCACATCCTTGATCAAGTGTCTTCCAATAGTGACTTCTTCTAGTGTTCGTTCTAAATAAAAGTTTCCATGTGAGTGAGAGGTGCTTCAACAAGCAATGGTAGGCTCAAACCCTCACCATGTCTAGTCTAACTTCTTGTAATTTTGGACCATTGATGGGTCATTGGGGTCCCATTAGGTGTGGCATTAAACTATTATGATCTTGGATTATCTTGGTTAGAACAATCATACCTCATGAGGAATGACACAATAAGGCCATAGCTGAGAGCATGGTATTCAACTTGATCAGGGACCTCTGAGATTTTTTACAAGGTTAAATCCTTGTTAATATATGATCTTTATGGCACACTTGGACTCAAAAGGGGAAATGGATGCAAGAAAAAAAACTAAACAACTAAACAAAAAAAAATATGGTGATACGCTAAAATATCCACTAATATCCCTCTACACAATAGGCCTGAACCCTATGTGCCAACGGTGAAATATTCCACTCCCTAACATAGTTAAGTATAAATAATATTTTCCAATGCAGGCATGCATAAAGAAGGTGGATTCTACAAGAATCTATAAATGGTTGATCCAAAAATTGATATAGACCCCTCACACATACATACATTAATAAAAATTAAAGTAGGTAAACACTACAAGTACAAACACACACATAGAAATAGGTCCACAGGAAGTCATAAATGACTAATACAAAAATTAATGTAGGTCTCCATATATATATCTACAAATAGTGCAATTACAAAGATTGTGTCTATAGTGGGAGTTTGATTTACCTCCAAGTTTCTCATGAATCAACTACTATACAAAAGGAAATTAAGGAAGAACCTATAAGAGAATACAACTACAAACTCATTGATCCTTGTTACAATCTATGCTACTACTATTTATAGATGACAACAAGGAATATTTCCATCCAAAATTATCTACAAGTAAATCTAAAAACTCTAGCTACCTCTTCTAGGGATCCTAAACATTAAATGAGGTACCTTTGGGTCAAAATGGCACAAGTCACACACATTTATTGTGAAGGACACGTGTAACTAAACCACCAAGGCATCCATTATCCCATGTGGAGTGGCAAAAGTCTAAGATATATATTTTTTTTTTTTCTTCCTCTCCTACATGCAAGTAGAAATTAGAGGGACACGTAAATTTTAAACATGTACTATTTTGAAGAGTATTTTTGGAATTTTCCCTAGGAGGAAAATCTAATAAATTAAAGATTCTACTGGAGGAAAGGAACTTCCTAATATTTTGTTCGAATGAGATATTGTTTCTCATAATTCAAGGAAACATTATGCCTTCCAAAGATAGCCTTTTTTACAAGCATCAAAAAACATTTTCTGAACATAATTTAGTGGAAGCACAATCTTCTCTTTTTTAAAAAGTATCATACAACTTATTAGTGCTCCAAAGTTTCCTAGAAGGAGACAAAAATCATGAGCAAGACCACGTAAACTAGCAAAGAATCATGGGAAGGACCAAGTAAACCAAAAATCATTGTGAGCATGACCACATAAACCAACAACAAGCACCAATTTTGATTTCATTATTCTAGCAACTACGAAAACTTGATACCCTAGAATTCATTCAAATACTAGATCTTTTGACACTTTGAACATCACCAACTTCTAAAGACTACATATATCCAAACACTTTAGAATATCCCTTTCCAATTCTTTAGTTTGGAATTTTATTAACGCTCTTTTTTTTAAATAATTTATTGTAATATGGAGTGCATTCTTAGTCGTACCTGATACTTCTCAAAACAAAACAAGTGAATATAATGAGGACACTTGTAATGGATCAAAATATTGTATAAAGATACATTTTAAATAGAGATCGACACCTTGGGTTCACCTTAAAGGGGTATACTAATAAAAAAAGTGAACCTTGTAAGTAGTGATCTACTTTAATACACCTGGTGGTTGCAGCGACTAGTTAATCATGCAATTTTCTAGGATGGTAATATTACAATAAGGATTCTTCATTGTTGCTAAATTAAAGTGAGGCCAAACCCACTTTTGCTTAAGAACTCTAAGAGTACTTAATTTTCTTAGACCCAAAGGCCAACCTAGTGGTAGACACAAAGGCAACAAACCTAGAGGTAGACCCATTGGAAAAATACACAAAGGTGAGGGACCCAGAGGCAAACCCATAGGTGGACATAGGGTTATTTACGGAAGCAAGAGCAAGAGCAACCATAACTACGAGCCAAAGTAGCCAAATCTAGACCAACTCAACCAAGTTCCAAAAGAGCCAGAGCCAAGTACCTAGATATTTTTCCAAATAATGTAATAAGGAGGGATGTTGGAGTATTATTACATTATTCTAGATAAATTATAAGTGGCATTAGCCACCTCCAAGCATTTAATATGCTCTTATATTCTTACCTACAACACATGGTTTTGAGCCTATGGTATTGGCCATCCATGGTATGTAAACATGTATAAATATACATTAGTGTTTAATAAAATATAATCAAGCATTTTCTAACATAATCCATTATTATGAAAGTAGTATTATTGAAACCAACAAAGGAGGTGTATGATTTAGTGCAAAGAAGAAGTTTTTTTAGAACTATATTCAAATGATGCAAGTATTGCAAAATCATTATGGATAGTGGTAGTATGGATAATATTGTGTATATGGAGATGGTATAAAATCTTGGGTTGAACAGGATTGAACACCTAAATAAATATAAGATCTCATGGTTGCAAAAGAGACATCAAATTTTAGTAAGTGAACAATGTATAGTGAACATTTAGATTGGTTCTTGTAAAGATGAGATACTATGTGATATCATTTCGATGGATGCTTGTGATATATTATTGGGAATACCATGGCCATTTGATAGAAAGACAGTGCATGATGGTAGGGGAAACACCTAGACTATTGAAAAATGTGGAAAGGAGTATACATTAATTCCATTGAAGGATAAAGAAGAAAAAGTGGACTACTATCCTACAACATTCTTGAATACAGATAAACAATTCTTAAACATTTATGAGATAATGTAGAAGAGAAAATTGGTAGTGTTGAGATAAGTTGTGTAAAAAGTGGAGGTAAAGGTAGAAATAAGCAAGATAATAAGTATGGAGAATAGGTAGTTGGACTAGGTAACTAGTAGTAGTGACAATGAAGATGATGGTGCAACGATTACCACTTCTATTTTAAAATAACCCTTGAGTGATACTATAGAGAAAGAGAAAGAGAAAATGAATGATAAAGAGAAAATTGAGGAATATAAACCTTGTCATGTCATTGATGACCAGGATAAATTCCTATTAGATTTTAAGCCTTACTACCATAGAATATCATAGGTCCCAATATAAAGAGACCACAATATTAAAGGTCTAAACATCAATAATGAAGAGTAGGATTATATATATATATATATATATATATATATATATGAGCAATTTAATATGTATATCAAGGCCAATATAATAATATATATATGTATATGTATATCAAATTCCAATATAATAATGAAATAACATGCACATATAATATCAAATATGAATGTAAATATCCAAAATCATTCATGTAGAATCATGAAGAAAACTTACAATATAAATTGCTCAAAATTTGTATACAATAATTATTATCAAATGCTTCTTGTTCTTGTGGTGTATTAATTTGTGTTACATTATATGGAGCCTTGTATCCATAATATAGACATAGAATATGACTCTTCATATACTTGACTATTGCTCTCCATATGACAAATCCTATGACCTTTGGCTTATCATCTTGCCTCTTGTATACTAGACTATTAATTTTCTTCTACATGCATACTTGAATCTATGAAACTTGCACACTTCTACATGACTCTTAATTTCCTACATGCATTCCTAATACAAGATACTTGTGCACATCTTCATATTACATATTTGCACACTTACATACATGACACTTGTGTACATTCTCTCAATACACACTTGCACTCTAACTTACATGAAACTTGTACATTTACTATGCATTGACACTTACATAAAAGAGAAAATTTAAATCACTCATCTAAACTATAAACTCAACCCTAATCTATTACATATTTAAATTTATACCTTGAAGGTACCAAGGGGTACATTTGCATGTACCAAATAATGTAATATTATCCAACAAGTCCATATTTCTAAATTTGATAGTGATAGTGGTACTTTAGAGTGTGGTGAAGGTCATTGTGATAGTGTGTGGTATCTAAATAACGATAATAGATATCAAAGTGGAAATGAAGATATTGGGTGCTTTGATATGAACACCAAAGGTATTAGTTCAAAGTTAATAAGAAGAATGAGGTATACTGGTAAAGGATGAGGAAGATATGGGTAAGGTGTCAAAATACCCATAATGGTAGAAATAAGGCAAAGGAATGAAGACCTTGGATATACAAGTTAATAAATAAGAATGAGACTAAATTTGTAAGAAACATGATTAGTACAAGGGATGAATGTCGTAGTATGGTTTTTTGTAGTTAGTGTGGAAGATCTGGACATGTAGCAACTAGGTGTTGTAAACTATATAATTGTGATATTTTTGGAGGATATAATCAATCCAACCGAAGGTGTTGACACCAAGAGAATACAAAAAACTCATGTTCATTGTAGTTGGATGGATATGATGGAATGGGACACAATGAAAAAAATATTGGGTGGATTCTACAAAAGGAGGTATTTTTCTTAGAATAGAGTAAGGATAAGATAAAAAAGGTGGTCTTGTGACAAAATCCAAGTTAAAATGAAAATAACTTGGAAGATAAATTTATGTTCATGAGTTGTAGCCCATGAAGCATTTTATCTTACCTGATGAGTATGACACAAAGGCATATTAGCATAAGTGGTTGTGCATAAAGTAACAACCATCTATTTGTAACTATCAACAAGGATAAATATCCTTTTATTGCAAGGTAAGGGAGAGGAAGAGTGACATGTAGGAGAGAGATGAAGAGGAAGATATGAGGAGGAAGTGATAGAGATGTCGATAAATAGAAAGAAGAAATGAGAAGAGGAAGGATAAGGAAGACATGCAGAGTGAGATAAAAGAGAGGTTTCCAATTACTTATTTGAATGCATGAGAGTTAGGGGACTGAAATGGGAAGATGTTTAATATACAATCAACTAGTGCATTAAAAATAACATTAACTTTTTACCTCAAATTTTTTATGTGTACTTGAATGGTAACTACAGTAAATATTGTAGGTTACATAGAATTGTTTTTGTGCAGGATGGTAAGTGCATTGCAATTTATGTAAAGATATCATTTTTTTGTATTGATAAAAAAAAAGGGGTTGAAGGGCCTTGACCCTTTACACAAAGCTCAAAATATATACAAGAAAAAATAAGAGAAGATCATACAAATGCAAGATAGCCCTATCTTAGTAAAATAAACAAACTTGGGCTAAACCTGTTGATGGAGAAGCTGAAATAATATTCCTCCCACTATCCTTCTATTTAACGTAGCTGATGCAGTGCTCAATGCTTTACATAAATGATAAAGAAACTACTGACAAAAATGTAATCTAGTGTGCTCAAATACTTCACCGCATGATCCCAATAAGTATTCTACTTTGCTCTACCCTATTTATCTGCTAGATTCATTATCAATTCTTATAATCTTTTCCAACTCCATGGGGGCATATGACCAGACCTTGAAATTCTTAGATTTAACTGCCATATTCACCATTTTATCGGCAACTTTGTTTCCCTCTCTATAAATATGTTTAACTTGAATTTCTTCTAGGTTTCCAAAAATACTCCTCACATCTATAATTATTTGGAAAATACTAGAATTACTTAACTCCCATTTTTTAAGGGAATTTATAATATTCTTGGAATCCCCCTCAAGAAAAATTCTCCTAAAACCCAAATTCACTACAATTCGGAGGCCTATAAGCATTGCCCTTGCTTCAGCTTGGTGATTTATGGTAATTCCTATATCCTCAGCATATGCAACCACTACCTGACCTCTGTCATTCCTAATGAGTCCCCCACCACCAACATGACCCGGGTTACCTTTTGCAGCCCCATCGAAGTTAATTTTTACCCAGTCTTTGTGGGGACGTTCCCATCTAGTATCTAGTCTTACCTTATTTATTTTTTCCATATTTAAGATATCTATTTCTCTAGAGAGGATCATTACAATTTTTTCTTGGCCAACATTTTTTTAATACAATCCTCCAATAGGGCTATTTTTATCCTTGCATAAACCCCAATTATTCCTCTAGTTTTATTTTTGAACACTCATCTATTTCTTTCCAACAAAATCCCTTAGCAAATATGTGGAATATATTTTTACCAAAAAGATACTTCTTCCTGAGTGCCATTGTTCCCAAATCTTGATTAGAGAATCTGGAATGACCCAAGAAACATTAACTTCTCAATAACATATTTAGGATATCATGAAAAAATCACAAGTTCCAAACAGGTTGTCCACACACTCATCCTCTTTGTTACATAAGACACAAATAGTTGGAACCACAATTCCTCTTTTGAACATATTGTCTTTTGTAAGGATATTATTGAGAATGGAAGTCCAAAAAAATATAGCAACTTTAGGGATGATGTTTAGCTTCCAAATTATTTTAAGCTCGGGTTTCTCTAAGGTTACTTTGCCCAAGACTCTATATTCGTCCTTCACTAAGTACTGGCCTTGCTGGTTTCTTCCCTAAATTATTTGATCCTCCTATAAACCTCTACCTAAATAATAACTCCTTAGGAGGTTTTGCAGATCTTTACCCCCCGAGCCTTACATATCTTCTTGCATGATTTTCCACTGCTAAAAATTACCCACCCTATGAATGTAGCCATTTATTTTCTTACCATAGGTTCTGGTTAAATGTTATTTAATATATGTGAACTTTTTTTAGTTCCCTAAATGCTACTTTTGAATCCAAGGATATTTCCAAAATTCAATTTTGTCTCCCCTACCTACTCTCCATTTTAGATCTTTCCATAGAACTTTCCTACTTTTGATTATATTTTACCCAAAAACAGACCCACATGGAGGATTAGAACAACTGATAAAGTGGTTTATGCCCTCCAAGTATTGGTTTTGGATAATGCTAGCCCATTTCCCTGATGCTCCAGTACAAAGCCTCCAACCATGTTTAGCTAGAAAGGCTCTATTTAGATATCTCAACTTCCTCAAACCAAGACCCCCATTCTATAAAGGCTGGCAACAGGTATCCTAGGCTATGAGATGTATACATTTTTGCATTCAGTGCCATCCCATAATATTTTTTTTTGTAGTCTTTCTAAAGTCTCTTCCACTTTCCTTAACATACTTAGGAAATACATGAAATAAATAAAGAGACTTTGAAGTGTGTGTTTTATGAGTTGTACTTTCCTTGTAGAGGATAACATAGATCCCTTCCAACCTTGAAGTTTCCTATTAAATTTATCAATAATTGGATTCCAAAGTTCATCTTTCATATTGCCTATAAACAAAGGTAAACCAAGATAGGTGATAGGGAAATTTTCCTCCTTACAATCCAAAACTCTAACTATTTTATCTCTTATACTCTCCTCCATGTTTAGAAACATCTTCTTTTCATAATTTATTTTTTGACCTATAGATTTTTCATAAGAATAAAGGAGTTTTCCTCTGTAACTTCCCCAAGAAATAAAATATCTTCCACAAATTTTTGATGAGATAAAGCTTCACCAATGGATGAATGTTTTAGACCTTTGATATTACCATCCTTTCTCTTTCTTTCCAAAGTTCTTCCTAGGGCATCTACCATAATGATAAAGAGATATGGAGACAATTGATCTCCCTGCCTGATTCCTAAAATAGAAGGAAAGAACCTAGTAGATTTTCCATTGATAAAGATTGAAAAGTGGGGGTTAGAAATACACATACCAATACATGCCCTCCATTTTTCATTGAAACCCATTCACTCCATTATTTTATCTAATAAATACCATGAAAACCTATCATAGGCTTTGTTCATATCCATCTTAAGGAACATGCCTGATCCTTTCCTCCTTTGAAGAGAGTGTACTATTTCATAAATGGCAATGATGCTTTTAGTAATCTACTTACTTGCCATATAACATCCTTGATATTCATTAATGATTGAAGGGATGATGTTTTTCAACTGATTGGCCAAAACTTTAGTAAAAATTTTGTAAATTGTATTACATAGGTTGATTGGTCTAAAGTATTGAAATTTATCTATCCCATATTTCTTGGGAATTAGATCAAGGAAGATATTATTCCATTCTTTCAACAACTTACCAAGTTCTTGGACTTGTTGGAATGCATTGACTACATCTTCTCCAACAATATCCTAATGATGTTGAAAAAAACCTGGTGGAAAACCATTTGGCCCCGGACCCTTGGATGCTTCTATAGAGAACACAAATCTTTTAACGTCCTCCTTAGAAATTACCTTGCATAGATATTCATTCATATTATCATTAACTCCTTTTGAAACATTGTTAATGATGCTTTCTATTTCCATGTTGCACTTTGTTTTTTCTTTGCTAAGAAGGTTCTGAAATAAAGTAATGGCCAAATTTTTAATATCATTTAAATCCTCATACTTTCTTCCATATTCCCCCATAAGGTAGAGGATTTTATTGTTGTTCCTATATCTCATAGTTGAAACATGGAAGAATTTAGTATTTCTATCACCTTCCTTGAGCCACAAAACTCTCGATTTCTGTTTCCAATGAATTTCGTCTTGGGCAATTGTATTATGATACTTCGTGAGTTGTTTTTCCTTTTCATGCCACTCTAGTTTTCTACCTTCCCTATCTATTGTTTTCTCTATATCTTGGATATCCTTTTTAAGCTATTGTTTTCTTAAATTTTTGTTACCAAAAACCTCTTTATTCCAAATTTTGATTTGATACTTGATGTTCTTTAATTTTTGGGTAACTTTGTACATTGTTGATCCTTAAACCTCCTCCTACCACCAATATTGAATTTTGTTTGTAATTTTTGGGTGAATATTCCACATGATATCATACCTAAAGGGTGATCCTCCCTGCTTCCCCTCCTTTTCCATATATAGTAATATGGGATTGTGATATGATCCTATTTTGGGCATACATGTAAGTCTATGAATACTGTTTATACTTAGCCAAATGCCAAAAATAAGAACTCTATCCAAGAACCTTTGAATTTGATCATCCTCCATCCTTCTATTTATCCAAATAAACTTACCTTTACACATACCTAGGTCAATCAACTTATTATTTTGAATAAAATAATTAGAATCTTGCATACCTTGAGTGATGTTAATCTTCCCTCCACTTGTGTCCTCTATTCTTAAGACTGTATTGAAGTCACCCAAAACCATCCAATGCAAATTAATGAAAAGACTCCTCTAAAAATATAGCTTATTCCATAGATGGAATCTCTCATGATCATCATTTTGAGCATAAACCCTTGTCATTACCCAACAAAAGTTAGTTTTTTTGTTCTTCAATTTGATTGTGTAGAATCTCTCTTCATGATCAATTAAAGTGCCCTCAAAATTCATTCTATCCCAGAAGATGCAAATACCTCCAAAAGTACATTGTGCCTGGCTTATGATCCATTTAGAATTTGGCTAGATCTGTTTCTAAATAATGTCAAGTTTTTTTTGTGTTAATTTTAGATTCTTGAAGACAAACAATATCAGGTTTTACTTCCATGAGTAGATCTCTAACAATTCTTCTTTTCCCAGGGTAATTTAGCCCCCACACATTCCAAGAAAGGATTTTCATTTTTTTGTTTTTTTTTATGGACTTTTACTCTTAACCATACATTCTTCATTTGGATCTAATTCTTGTCCCTTTTTCTTTGGTACTTTTTGTTCTTCTTGTTTGGGGGGTCTTCCTTGTTTTCTTTTCCCATAATTACCTATATTATTTGTATATTTTGTATGTTTTCTAGGAGGATCATTCTCTCCCATTTGATTACATCCTATGGGAGATTCTTCTACTATTGATCGAGCTATTTTACCCAACTCTAGTCTTTTTTGAATCTTGTTTGCATAATATCCTTAGATTGCTTTGAGTTTTATATTATGCTTAGATCCTTATGTTCCTCAAATTGTTTAGTTTCATTCTTTGAACTTAAAACTTGATCTAATCCTGTCCATCCCTCCATTTATTTGATTTTAAACCCCCAAAATCATTCAATCTGATCCTTCTCCCATTTTTAGTCCATTTGAGTGGATGGGGCATCCTCTACCATTTTAGCATCATCTACTAATATTACTTCTTCAACTTACAAATTACCATATGCATTCTTTGTGTTGATTACAATCACATTTTGTTGTTGTATCTTGGTATTTAGATTTATATGATTTTCAATCATATTTATTTTCATATTATGGTTACCTTCTTCATAATTATTTTCTTTTTCTTGATTGAGACTATTCTCTTGTTATTTCCAAAACCACTCAATTTTTGTTTCTCATTAGGTTCTTCATCTGCTTGTTGGTTTAAATTTGTGCATTTAATTGCATACCCCATTATCTTATTAGGATTATGTTGTTCTTCCTTATACTATATGGAAAATCCATTACGAATTTCACTTTCTGCCTCTTCATTTACCTCCTTGTAAATTTCTTGATATTGTTCCTTTTCTTGTGCCATTTCTTATGGGCTAGAAGTTTCCTTTTCCATGCTTGTAGTTCACTGGTTTATTTGATTCTTTGTTGCCACTTTTTAGTAAATTTGGTTTGTCTTTGTGGATGACATTTCCCCTCCACATGTCCAAACACTTTACATTGCTTACAGTATACCAAAAAAATTTCATATTCAACTTTTTGTTCCCATTCCCCAAGCATCAATTTGATACTCACTTTTTCCACTTTGTCTTGTTCTAGCTTCATGTTAACAATCTTGCATGAAATATTCTTGTTTTATTGTGGGTGGGTGGATCCATGGTTATAAACTGTCCAATTTGTGTTGCTAGGTCCTTAATAATTTGATCATCTCAATATTCTATAGGCAGATTTGGGAACCTAATCCAAATGGGAATGGAAAAAAAATCTTTGTTTTGTGGGTTGAAGCCCTGATGCCAATGTTTTAGGATAAATGGTCTTTTACCAAAGAAAAAATACCTCATGATAAATTTTCCACCATATCCTCCTGAATATTGAACCAGGTTAAGAAGTATCCCTTTGATAGACCAATAAAATTCATTGAACCCTTTGTTTAAATTTTATAATGAAGCCATCTCCTACGAACATCTAAATCTAGTCTAGGCCCTAGAAATTTGTCTACCATGCTACAATAATTATACCTCAATATTTTTTTGATTAGGGATTCAACAATACATATATTTCTATTTTCATGAGATATCTCTGTACCAACTTTTCCGTTAATCACTTCCTTGCTTCCTTTGAGAATCGATACCCAATAGTCCTTTCCTGATCCTTCCTGTAGAATATTTTTGCATGTGGTATTTCTTTTTCTACACATCTATCATCATTTTTGATTTCCCTAGATCTCCCATCTAAATCCTTAATTTCACTATTTTTCCCTAATGAGGGAAAGTAATTATCATTCAAGGAATCCATACAAAACTCTCGGTGTTCATAGCTTGGCAACCATCCAAAACCCTCGGTGTTCACAACTCAACCCCCATTCAAAATCCTCAGTGTTCATAGCTCGACATCTATCCAAACCCTCAATGCTCATAGCTCAACATCCATACAAAACCCTCGACATTCACATCACAACATCCATTCAGGAAAAAACTTTTCCAAAACTCTCGACGTTCACAGCTCAGTCTCCATTCAAAATCCTCAGTGTTCACAGCTCAACATCCATCCAAACCCCCATTTTAAAATATGTTAAATACCTCCACACTATGAAATATCTAAAATTTTACTCTTTTAAAGATATCATTTGAATTGCCACACTAAGGAATTTTCATCTAATTCAAGTTTATCTATTCAAATCAATTGTCTAATTAGCAACTAACCATTCAAGTGGATATTGCCATGTCATACAAGTGGAAGATATCCCATTTCATACAAGTGGAAGTTGCATCATGACATACAAGTGAAAATTATAGTGTTGTACAAATAAAAATTGCACTATATTGTAAGTGGAAGTTGCATAGTGTAAGTGATAATTACATTGTGTTGCACAAGTGGAAGTTGCATCACATTGTACAAGTAGAAGTTGCATCATGTTGTACAAGTGCAAGTTGCATCGTGTAAGTGAAAATTATATTGTGTTGTACAAGTGGAAGTTACACTATGTCGTATAAGTGGAAGTTTCACGATGTCATACAAGTCAAAGTTGGATCATGTCGTACAATTAGAAGTTGCACGATGTTGTATAGGTAAAAATTGCATCATGTTGTACAAGTGGAAGTTGCACCATATTGTATAAGTGGAAGTTGCATTGTGGCATACAAGTTGAAGTTGCACTGTGTTGTATGAGTGGAAGGGTTGTCCAAGTGGAAGTTTCATTATGCCATATAAGTGGAAGTTTCATTGTCTTGAAAGTGTTGCCATCATATAACATCAACACACTATAATTTTTCCTTATCATCTTGGCTATTACAATATTTTCATCTAATGCATGCAAATCAAAATGAAAGTAAATGTTTCATTATTGGTGTTAATAAAATATGGATTATTTGTTGGTTGAGGAGGTTTTTTTAGCTGACCCCCTCTATCTATTCTACTCTAAATCATGACTTCTATTCCTTGAATTTTTAAGTAGAGGTTCAAAACATAAGTGTTGAGCAAGGTGCAACAAATAGTATTGTCATTGTTGTCAATACAGTCAGTTAGATCTAATGATGCAATGGACAGGCAGTTCAAAAGTCATTCAGATGCAGAGGATAGAAGTTCAAAATTTAGTTAGATCATGTATAGCAATTTTTCAGGAAGAAAGAAGAGGATATCGCGACATGTCATTATTTCGCGACAATAGTTACAGAAAGGTGACAGAGGTGGCAGTAGCGGTTGAGGCCGACAAAGTTGAATCGAGGCCGACAGATTTTAGGGTTTTGTAGTCGACAATTTCTAGGGTTTTACAGCTGATATTCTTAGGGTTACAGTTGACAAATTTTAGGGTTTTGCAGCTGACAAATTCTAGGGTTTCTCAGTCGACGTTCTTTTAGGGTTTGTTCCTAAAATTTCTTCTATAAAAGGAGGGCTTCTTCGAGTTTAAAAAATGGGGTGTTAAGATAAAGTGCAAATGCGAGCATAGTGTTTGTGAAAGTGAAGTTCGTGTTGAGTAGAGAGCAGAATGTGAAACGACACAGAGTGTGCGAAGCGTGTGTGCAGAGAAAGCAGAGTGTGTAGAGAAGCACGAAGGGCAAAGTTGATTGCAAAGTTTGGATGTAGCAATGCAGCAGACTATGTGAAGTGATTGCGCAAGAGAGAGTAGAGTGCGCAGAGATTACAAAGATGATGTAGACCAGTTAGAGTCTTGCAATAACAAAGGTATATGTCAAACATTTTTATTCAAAATTGAAGTCCAGTTGGTGCTGGCAAATTAGGGGTTGGTGCTCCTTTCGTTGATGCAAAAAAATAAGGGGTGGGTGCTCCTTCCAGTTGGTGCTGGTAAACAAATTGTAAAGTTGGTGCTTTGCAAGAGGCTAGATTTGGATGGGAGTCCAAGCAGCCATTCTTTTTGAGGAGTAGCCATTTTGGTGAACCTCATTAAAAATTTGTGTTGTGTGATGTTCTCTTGCGGTACTTATTATATCTGTTTATAAGTTTTATCTGCTACAATTTTTAGATTTTTTTATTCATGTTTTGGAATGCTACACTGATTCACCCCCCCTCTCAGTGCCATACTAAGTACAACAATAAGGAATATAATAGAATCCATGTCATATGATATGCTCATTAATCTTCACATACTAGGCTCTAGGATTCTACTTTAGCCCATAGAAATATTTGATGAGCCTACATACCTTATTCTCCTAACTATGTATGCTAAATACCTCTAGTTTTGTAATGAAAACTTCTTCATTTAGATCACCATTGATAAATGCACTCTTGATGTCTATTTGATGCAACTTCCATCTAATGTTTCCAGCTATTGCAAAACCATCTAAATGACTTTGATATTCATTGTTAGTGTAAAAATTTCATCATGGAAAATTCCTTCTTTTTATGCATAGCCCATTATAATAAAACTTATTTTTTATTTATCAATGTTCCTATCAACTTTGTATTTGGTCTTGAATACCCACCTGTAACCAAGGGGTTTTGTACCAAGTGGTAATAAGTTACTACATATTCTTCTTCATCATTACTTGGTGCACAATATTCATGAAATTCTTCCACTTCTTTTATGTAAGATCTTTGTTAACCATTGAAGGTTTATATATCTACACCACCATGTTCATGAGGATTAGGTTGACCTCATTTTGAGCTCTACTCCATATTCTTGGTCTAAAACTAGATGTGTCTTGAACATGATATAAGTTTGCATCACAAAGTATATGAAGTTACAACTTGTTCCTACAAGTGGTACTAAAAGTGGATAATATTGGGTCATTAAACACATCAGTTCCATCAAAAACATCATCACCATATTCATCCAAATCAACATCCTCTATCTTAGAGTCATCATCATCATATAATAAAATAATATATTTTTCCAACAACATGGGTATGATTCCTTCTTTTTTCGAAAACCTTTCATCCTTGATTGACTTATAATTGGTAGGAAATAATCTCATAGCTCCTATTTCTATTGAATTGGGTAGACTGACCCACCTTCAACTTATTTACTTTAATACAAATCGATTGTTAAGTGTCATCCCCTATTTCATAGGCAAAATTTCATCATTGACTAACTTAGTATTGTCAACAAATAATATCAAAGGCCCCTTGGTAGGCTAACCCACTTGCAATATTTTTCTTTGTATAAATTAGTTGTTAGGTTCCACCCTCTCCTCAAGAGGATATTATTCCAAACCTGACGATCTTGCCTTAGCTTACAATTTGCTAAGTGAAAGGGTGCCTATGGAGTTAGATAAGTTGTTTTTGCTTAAAAAAATTACTTATAAAATAATCACCTTAATAGTGGTAGCAATAGCTCATTACCTTTTTTTATTGTACTTACAAATTTCTCCCACCTTGAAAAACTACATATTTCTCAAAATCATCTCACTGGTATTTTACCTCCATATATAGTCCATATTTCTTCTAAGTTGCCTTATTTAAACTTAGCACACAATAAGATAGGTGGAATCCATACCCAAAGAGATTAAAAATCTTATTAACCTAACCTACTTGAACTTCAACGATAATATTTTGAAGGGCCAAATTTCATTTAAAATTGGAAGACTCAATAAGTTGGAAAGATTATATTTGAGAAGAAATAGCCTTTATGGAACCATAATAGATGACATTGGTGACATGCAAATATTAGGATTTCTAGATGTTAGTTGGAATAATATATGTGGAATAATTCTAAATTTTATTGGTAGACTTTAACAACTAAGAAGACTATTTCTCCATCACAATCAATTCTCAGGAGAGATACCTGCTTTTTTAAATATTATTCCAAATTTGAATATTTTTCATTTTTCTTACAATTATCTAAGGGTAATAATACCTTGAGAGGTTATGTACAATCTAAAAAATCTTCAATTCTATCTCAATATATCAAGGAATCTCTGGCAGGATCATTGCCTAGGGAGATAAGTAAAATTGTAAATTCTCATGCAATAGATATTTCTAGCAATCATTTTGATGGAGATATTCCATAAGAACTTGCAAATTGTATAGACCTAGAGCATCTTAATATCTAATTTAATATATTTGAAGGTCTAATACTAGATGCACTTGGAAAATTATAGAATTTGTGAAATATTGACATCTCCTACAATTTTATGCCAGGTCTAATACCCAAGTCACTTGGACAATTAAAAGAGATTTGCTATCTGAATGTTTGCTTCAATAATTTGATAGGTCAAATTTGTTGGGAATTTTCCTAGATTATCTCATAGTTCCTTTATCCAGGATCAAGTATAAATCACATAAATACAACTCAGAATAACATCAATATCAATGATTCACATTTATAGAATAACAACAATATATCACAAATATATTCAATATCAAAAGATTACATCAAGATTGATTAAGAGAGATTACATTGCATGGAGCTTTGTCTCCAATATATAACTTTACATGACTTTTCAATACTCTAACTATTGCTCTCCTCAAACATCTAGAGATGCATCCTTTCACATTCCTCACATTAAGACAAAACTCTCATGACTCTTTACTTTACATATTGTCATATATCATGTTACTCTTCATTCTCTCACTTGATATATACATTAGATAAAATATAAATCATACTCCTATGCTAATATTTACAAAGAGAAAAAATAATGTAATACCTCTAACACTCTCCATATTACATTATTTGGTAAGAAGGCTTTTTACCTTCAATCTCGGATTCTTCTTTCTCTTATATTTGTTCTTCACCCCTAAATTTGGTACTACTTCATATATGCAACTTCATTAGATTTAAATTTATAAACTATCTATATATACCTCTAGATCAATGCATCTGAGTTGTCTCTATTTCACTACCTCTAGGTAACCTTTAGATCATCATTACCCCAATTTTAGTCACTAGAACAATCATAAGACTTATTTCTATAGAATCATCAGTATAAGTGATTTCACTGTAGGTCACCTTCCAAGCTATTATTGGGCCATAATCATTCATTTCACATTTATACATGGTAAGACTGACATTATTATTTACATTCAATAAACTTTATTTTCATCACACTTGGTTTCTTATTATAGAAACCATACAATATTCTTTTCATCTTATCCCATTCATTCATACTTATCCATCCACAATCCATTTTTAATTTGTGATTTTTATTTTCTTTATGTAGAAAATATTTTTAAGAATGATTATGTCCTCCATAAATTTCACAATAATGGAGATTCTAATATTTCTCTATCTTATGTTTATATCTAAAGAGACAAAAATGCAACACCAAATAACAAGATATAAATTGAACTCAAAAGACAATATTGCACAATGAATGATTTTATATTAATGGGGGGAGCCTCAAAACTCCATTGTTACAATAAGAATCTTTGAATCCTTTGATACAAATATACACAATGCTAGGGTTCTCCGAAACCCTAGCTACAATGTTGGTGGTGTCTTCAAAATGTGTCTCTGCTCCCAACAGAAGTGAGTGGGCTTCTGATTATCCGATGTCGGGCCACTCCAGCTTAAGCAGCTGTCCAATGCTAGTGTAATGCTACCAGATCTGCACACAAGAAAATAGCAAATGAGTCAGTAATAACAATGAGGGCTCCACAGTGTGAGACCCTCAAAAATCAAGACTAAACCCTAGCTATGCAATAATAAAATGTGAACAGATTCTAACAACATAATAAAATATAACAAAATGACTTTGATTTACCTTGCTTATCTATCATTCTTTGATCTGATGTAATCTATTGTAGTGGATTGGTGCGGCGATGCCCTAGCATCACCCGAGGGCTAGGAGGGCTGCAGAACTCTGGTGTAAAATACCTATGGGTGCTTGGTGACTACAAGAAATGCCCGTGGGTGCTCAAGAATGGTGGAGGACGCCTAGAGGTGCTTGGTGGTGGAGGAGAAGCACCCAGAGGTGCTCGAGAATGACAGGGAGTGCCCAAAGATGTTCGATGGTTAAAGGGAAATCTGTAGAAGCAGATCTAGCTGAGCGAGAGGAGGTGACGATGGATGCGAGGGGCTATGGCAAGTGAGGATGGAAGGTGAGAGTACTTGGATACTCTAGGGAACTTAGGATGAATGACTTAGGACTCAATAGATTAAGGATTTCTTAGGGGTTGAGCCATCAAAATGGCTCCTATTAATAATCCACCCTAGGGCATGCTAGGGTTTCAATGACACTAATCGTGTGGCTCAGATTAAAACATATCGGAGGGTGGATATTAATTCTGGGGTGTGGCATGGATTGATGTAGATGGATGGATAGGATTAAGTGAAATCGGATGGTTGGGATTTATTCACTTATATAAATATATATATTAAATATATATAAATATAATATATATATTAAATAAATATATATAAATATATATAAATAATGGGTGGAAATGGTGGGAAGACCTGGATGGATGACAAGTGGCTAGGTTTTGGTGTCTACAGATGCCCCTTTTTGTATTACATTGTGTGAAACACAATGCAGTGCAAAAACACAAGACACCTATTTTGGCTAGGTGCAGAAGCAACTTTCTCTTGAGATGTGAAACATGAGCTTGAAGATAAAAGAATGAAAGAATTTGGATTTTGCGTAGCTTACCCCCTCAATTGGTGAGTGAGTTTGTGGATGAATCTCATGAGCCAATTGAAAAATCTGTGCAAATGAATGATGTAAATGTGATACCATTTTTACCCCAATGGTATGAAGGGGATTGGTGAAAAATGTGAAATGATGCATCTATTTTTGCCCCAATAGATGAAGGGTTTTGTGAAAAATGTGATGAAAAATGTGTCTATTTTTACCCCAACAGATGAAGGGATTTTTTCCAAGTGTAGATGTCATGATCATGTAAGATGTATCCCATTGTGGGAAAGTCAAAACCAAATGTGGTTACCCCAAATTTGGGGTGATTCGATGTTGTTGAAGAATGTGCCTTTCGACGTCATTGATATGCAAAGATGAATATGCAAAAATAAAAATAGTCAACTTTGGAGGGCCAACTAGTGACTGTCAGATAATTCCTATGATCGGAACCAATCACCCTAGCTAAGGCCAATCGCCATGATGACTGTCAAGGAGATGTGAAATGATGAAATGTGATTTTTGTCCATGTTTTAAGCCCCATGAACTAGGCCATCAATGACAAATTTTGTGCAAATTGTTCTTGGCAAGGTTTCACCCAAAAAGTGAAGTACCAAATGTGATTGTGATTTCGAACAAGGAGATATGGAATGATGAAAATGACCAAGTGTCCTTATGGTAGGTTATTCATCTTACCGAATTGCATGGATGCAAATCGCTGCAATCACCAAGTATATAGAATAACCCACTAGATACAAGGTTCACTTGAATGTTGTTTGAACTTGGAAAATATGCAAATTGTGATATGGATGATGTGAAAATGATGTATTAATGATGAGAATGATGATTATGGTCATTTTGTGAAGATTTGGACCATTTTGGAGTGCTTTTGTAACTTGTTAGGGGGATTTGCGATTTGTGGTCGCAAACAAGAATTATATGCATCCAAATCAATTGGAACCTTCACAAAACCTATTAATATGATGAAACAGATGCATGAATGCAATATGAAGTGATTTGGTGGGGATAAGCCACTATTTTGTAAAATTTGTTCTTTTGTCAAAATTGATGCCAAATATCGGTTGGTGCTTTTGGCATGCACAAATGCCCATCGATGTTTGGGCATTTTGCAAATGCCCTGGTGCGCTTTAATGCACCAAGAAATACCCATGGGCATCTCAAGGTACTTGAAGCAGCTATAAATAGTTGGTAGGATGAGAAATGAAGCTCATTTGTGCATTTGTGAGTTTGAGAAGCTACATCTGGGAGAGGTGAAGGAAGTGGAGTGGAGTGAGGTGAAGTGAATTGGGCATGAAAGCTATGGCGGTGGAGGGAGAGTGGAGGTCGGAGCTAGAGTTAGAGTGTGAGTTATTGAGGTAATGTCCTTTTTGTGCAAAAAATTTATGTTTTTTTTAACATGTGTTAATGACAAATATTTTGTGTTGTGTTGCAACTTAGGATTTTGGAGGCTCAACATCGATTCTCACCTTACATTCCTAGGATGAGGAAGGCACTAGTGAAGGAGGAGTGGGATTTGTTGGAGGATATGGGGCTAGTAGAGGTAGCCCAGGTTGATGTGGTGAGGGTGGATGAGGGGTACCTCTCTGCATTGGTGGAGAGGTGGGATCCAGATAGGGGGACATTTTAGCTCCCCATAGGAGAGGTGACCCTGACCTTGGAGGATGTATATCGCATCCTCAAGGTGCTAGTGGAGGGGGAGCACATCGAGGTTGGACATGATCAAGGTGCAGAGATGAAGAAGATGTTTGATGATGGTAGGAGTGTGAGGGTGGAGAGTGGGGGTATTCCCTACTTGTCCATGTATGTGGACAAGGAGTTGGATGCCCTTCATGCCTTGGTGATGTTCATGTTGGCCAACATCATGGCCCCAAATAGCACTAGGTGTAGGTTCCCTTGGAACCTGATAGGGTTAGTGAGTGATATGCTCACTAGGTAGCAAGTGTATGCATGGGCTCCTACCTTATTGGTGTAGGTATACCGAGAGCTCTATGAGGTGAGGAGGTAAGGGAGGAAGGGGTTAGGATGCAGCTTGTTGCTATAGTGTTGGGGATGGGAGCACTTCAACATGGCTCAATCGGAGGGCTTACCAATGGTAGGCTTGGGTAGGGAGGAGCCCTATGCTAGGAGATGGGTGGTGGCCAAGGAGGTACAATCGAGTCGACCTATGTGGATGAGCCAGTGGTACCAAGATTTATGGGTTGGATTGACATCCACCCAAGTGATATGGAGGCCATGGTGAGGTAGTAGGTGGACCAGATATGGAGAGCATCTATGATGGGTGTGGTAGGCTAGGTGGGTGGTTGGGAGATATCAGAGTGAGGTTGAGTATTTTTAGTTCTCATGAGTACTCCGATAGTTTAGCTTGAGGTAGGGGATTCTAGAGGAGTCGATGCTCTATAGGAGGCATCGAGAGGAGATAGGTCTACCATGTGCGGAGCCATGGAGGGAGGTGTATGAGGATGATGAGGAGATGGATCTCCTAGATATAGATGATGTGAGGACTACTCTAGAGTATGATGTATGGTTCGCTACACAGCCACCATGGGCACCGACTCTAGTAGCAGCTGATGGAGATGGGGATGAGGTTGAGGATGAGGGGACCCATGAGGCCCCCAAGTGACAGTGATACCTTTAATCAGATAGTCAAAGGAGGAGGACTAAGGGTGTGATGAGGTAGGCTCCTAAGAGTGGAGGAGATGGTAGAGATGGAGATGATGTGGAGGAGACTTCCGGATGGGCCTCCAGATCGAAGTGAGGAGGATTGGGTGAGGTTAGAGTAGTAGGTAGATAGAGAGAATGAGGATCATGAGGCTCTAGGTAGAGCTACTAGAGAGGGAGCATCGACATAATGTTGATATAGCACACCTTCGGTCTCGACATAGGTATATCGAGGCATTGGAGGATAGGTTGATGGAGCATCATATTCCACTTCTTGATCCTCCAACCTCATCTGTATCTGAGGCTGCTAGGCATAGTGAGTCTAGGTATAGCTCTAGGTCTAGGGCTCCTTCTAGGTCACAGGGGTCCTCTTGGAGGGCGTAGCTAGTGCTTAGATGCACTTTTTGTATATGAGCCTTGGTGCTCCATTGTATGTAGCCTTTTGGCACTCATTGTACATGTGATATTTATATATATATATACATGGCTTTTACCTTTTTGTGTTATATGTTTGTGTGAATGCTTTTTATGGAATGCATGTTTATATGGATGATTAATGCATATGATATGTTATGGATGATTAATGCAAGGTGGAATGTATGGATGATTAATGCAAGGTATGGAATGCAGATGTTCTAATGATCATTCATAGTTTAGATCTTGCTTGGCCATGTTTCTAGCATTGTTGTTTAATCAGGGGCACCAAACTTGGTGGTATATGGGGTGAATGACTCATGAAGTGACATGGATGTTGACATGGAAGAAGATATGGATGTTGATATGGAAGAAGATATGGATGTTGATATGGAAAACTGACTATTTTATAGAGACTCAGACATACTAGTGGTATCAAACAAACTCACTAAAACTACCTAATCCCTCTAGGACCAAATGTGTGTGCAGTGAATTCATTTACCGAATCATGAGCATGGTAATGACTCGAGGCAATCAAGAACCAATGTGTGTGCAAGTGAGTTCATTAACTCATCTTGAGTAAATTGGGTAAACCTATTATGGATGAATCCAAGAAGCTAGCTTGTCCTTATGTGTGGTCAGAGGTCTCTTTAAAAGAGATGTGTCGCCATGCATGAGCGTACTCCATTGCTAGTCAAGCATCTATAGCTTTGATGGAGGCTAACTCCATAGTCCATGATTTATGTTTTTGATCTCTTAAGTTTTGGGGATGACTACTTAACCATCTGACTAGAAATGTAGTATGATCCTTACAACCCAATGATCAGTGGTGTGTGATGTAAAATATTTAGAGCTTTGGGGAATCAGATTCTCAACCTAAGTGTGATGAGAATTGTACCCTATCCTTACTACTCTATATTTTGAATTTGGAAGCAACTGTGATAGTGGTGAAAACCACTATTCTTATGGACTATGTTGCATGATGGGACTAGCAAGGATGACCCTTTTCACTTTGAGGTTCATACCAAGTATGGTGTTATCCCTCTTTGACACAAGATGTTTTTAAGATGTGAAATTGTGTTTGGTTCAAGAATGTTTTGGAGTCAATTCCCAAAACTCAAGATTTTCTTAATGTATATGTGTGATGGTCCTAAAAGGAACTTGACATGTATTTTGGAGGTTGCTTAAAACACTAGGAGTGGCTGAGTGACCGAAAACACCTAGGAATTATGGAAATGTGGCTTTGCAAATGATAATTTGGCTTGGTGGAATGGTGTGGATGATGATGTGAAGGTGCCCCTGATTAAGGCAACATGATTTTATTGGACCAATTAAAATCTTGAACTTAATAAATGATCCCTAATATGAAATGTGAAATGTGGATGTGAATGCAATGTATGAAATGCAATATGAAATGTGTGCTAATATAATGTGTTGGCATGAAATGTATGCAAATGAAGTGCAATGTTTTTGGAATGAAATGTATGCAAATGAAATGCAATGTTTTTGTGTATTAGCCATGTATATATACATATATATATCTCATTATGCATAGAATGGGACCCCTAAATAAGGAGGAGCTAAGACTGGTGGAGAAGCTAGATATTGCTTAATGTCATAAAAGACTTTTTGACACTCATCTGTCCAAGAAAATGGCACCCCATTTTGTAGTAGGTGATTGAATGACCTACATTTATCAGAAAGTTATGCAATGAAATGATGGATCGATTGAATATTTCCTTGTAAACTATGCAATTCCTTTAAGTTAGTTGGGGAGGCATCTCCATGATGGCCTTGACCTTGTTTGGGTCCACCTCAATGCCTCTTTTGGAGATAATGAATCCTAGAAGTTTACCCGAGGTAACACCAAAGACACATTTCTTGGGGTTCAACCTTACATTATGTTCTAGAAGTCGGTCAAAAACTTTCTCCAATACACCAATGTGCTCTTATCGAGTTTTAGATTTAGCCAAGAGATCATCCACATAATATTCAATAATATTATGCATGTAGTCATGGAAAATGTATGTCATGGCATGTTGATAAGTGGCACCTACATTTTTGAGGCCAAAGGGCATCACCTTGTAACAAAAAGTTCCCCAAGGTGTAGTGAATGTTGTTTTGTGTTGGTCATCAAGATTTATTCAAATTTGGTTGTATCCTAAAAAACCATCCATGAGTGAAAGCATTTCATGGCCAATGCAAGTGTCGACAAGAGTATCGATGTTTGGGAGAGGAAAGTCATCCTTAGGACACACTTTGTTAAGATCTCAAAAGTCAGTGCAAATGTGTATCACCCTGTTAGGCTTACGAATGGGTACCATATTTGAGAGCCACTCAAGATAATCAATGGGTACGATGAAACCCACATCTAAAAGCTTTTGGAGCTCTTCTTTGACCAAGAGGGCAATGGTAGGATGCATCCTTCTAAGTTTTTGTTTGACCAGATTAGCATCAAGATGTAAGGTGAGATTATGGACAACCAAACTAGGGTCAAGACTAGGCATGTCCTTATAGGACCATGCAAAAATGTCCTTTTTCCTCTTGAGGAGAGCAATTAATTGCTCTTGTTCTTCAGTAGATAAAATTTTGCCAAGCTTGACAATTTGGGGATTGTCTTTGTCTGAACTAAGGTCCACATCGATGGTATCTTCAATGGACATATGGGAACCTTCCTCAAGTTGATGGGGCGTAGGGATCAGATGAATGTCATCTAAGATGTCATCAAACTCTTCTGACTTATCCTCATCTATATCTACCTAGAAAACCTCAAGATTCGAAGGTGAAGGTGAAGGTGAAGGTGGAGGGGATGGAGGAATGTAGTTGGTTGAAGCCCTTAACAATTCCTTGAACAAGACAAACTCGAAAAAGGATGGAGGTGAGGAAATCTGGTCCATATCAATGAGACTCATGTCAATTGGAATTGGTTTAGCCAGATCATATGGATTACGGAGTGGGGTGAATAAATCAACAGGATTCATGTTGACTTATGGGCAAAGTGGATAAGGTTGGATGGAATGGATGGAACCTAAGAACCGGTGCTAGGAGCTTGGTAAACCTGGATAGCAGCAAGCAACACAAATAAATGCATTTAACTAAATGATATATACATGCAATGCTAAAAAAGAAAACATATTTTTATTTTGATTTATTTTATTTTTTTTGTAGTGGTGAAAACCATTATTTTTGTGTTATGTACATATGTTACAAGTTTGGCTTATGAAATGGATTAATGAAGTGGGGGTGGTGGTTCACTGGTAGGGTTAACTCGCTCTTGTGGAAGAAGCAAGTAAAATATGGGCTCATGGATGGGGAACATTTTGAGATAAAACTCATCTTGTTCGGTATGGGGAATAATGGGCTCTGATTCTTCTTTAGATTCATCTAAAATTATCGATATAAGTTTGAATTCTTCATAGATTTCATCATCAAAATCATCGAGATGGAGGGCTTCTTCTCCTAAATTTAGATTAAGCCTTTGGAAGGCTTGTTCAAGAGAAGAGGTGGTGGAAAGTGGGTGATAACCTAGACCTGAATGGTCATGCACTTCTTGATATGGAACATCAATAGGCTGAAGCACTCCCTATTCATGCAATCCTAGGCCATGACCTTACCAATTAACTATGTGAAAATAGTGAGATGGAAATCCTGACATGTTTGGAATGTTGGCAAGTGTTGGTTCCTTGGGTTCCTCTAGGGGAGCTAGATTTGATGAAGAATCAATCCCCCCATACACAAAATTTATGCTATTTGGAGTTGAACCCATGTTATATACTGCTCCTATGGATAAAGGTGGGTCACATGGGTGACCAAAATCCTTAGCATTAGGAATGGTGAGTGGTGTGATGGTGATGTCTTGGACCACATATTCACCAATACCAAGATTAGTGAGGTGGACCTCAACTTGGGATGATGTGGAAGGACCATGATTGGATGATGGCTTGAGGAATGGTGAAGATGAAGATGTCTCACAATCTATCAACTCGACTTGTGAAACATTAGGTGATGGGGATGGATTGGATTGGGAAGGTTGTTGGATGGATGATGATGATGAAGTGGAAGGTAAAGATGTGGATTGACTTTGACCACATGTGCATGTAGTCAATGATGAAGATGATGGGTATGGAAGCTTGATGGGTATTGGTGATAGGGAGCTCCTCAAGAATGGGATCCTTTGATGAAGAAATTGGTGGAGTGGTAGATGGATTGGCTGATGGTGATAGGAAAAGGTGGGTGGAAGGAAGCATGGATTCATAAGGATTTGAAATGAAATTGCAATACTTGAATGGTTTGACATTCACTGGTATGCAATGTACTTGTCCCTCATGAACATATTTCAAGCATTGATGTAAAATTGAAGGGACACATCTCATTTCCCTCATCCAAGGTCTTCCAAGGAGTACATTGTATGCCATGGATCCTTCCAAGATGTGGAACATAGTGTGCAATATTTTGACCCCTACTTCAATGGGTAAAACAATAGTGCCAACTATGGAACACAAAGCATCATTGAATGCTTTTAAGGTGAATGATGACTTGGTGATATGAGATGGAGGAAGATTCAAATGATGAAGGGTAGATGTGGTGATGATATTGATGGAGGAACCGGTATCAATTAGAACTCTTTTAAAAGACTTCTTGTCAATTAGAGCCATGATATGCAATGGAGGATCTACTGAGTCCGATGAGATTGGCTTAATCTCAAAGTCATAAAATGTGATGGAAGGCTCCATGCATGTTTGAATGCTCCCTACAAAGTTGTTGAAGGCATTAGAATCTTGAGATTGTAGTTCAATGGATTTGAGAATATCCATTAATGCCTCACGATGTGGGGGAGATTGTTGAATTAACTCATAAATTGACAATTTGGTGGAAGCCATCTTTAGACTTGTGGTTAACCGACTACTCAATGAGATGACTGGTCATGGTGGATGATTGATGGGTGGAATTGGGGGATTTGATTGGCTAGGAATGTGGATTGGTGATGAAGGATTGGGGGAAATTTGGATGGGAGGTGATGTGGGAGGTTGTGACACACTTGCTTGAGGTTGTTGCCTTGCATTTTGTTGATTATTTCTTTGACCTCTAGTGACCACATGGATGGCCCCTACAAACCCTTGGTATTTTTGGACATGATTAACTTGATTAGGAGGAGTTTTGGTGTTAGCCCCTCCCATATTTGGTTGCACCTCCTCATGATGAGGAAGTGGTGTTTGAAAAATACCAAGGTTTTGGTTTTGTTGAGCAAGGGGGTTGTCAAGCTTGATTGCCCCCAAGTCAATTAGGTCTTGAACGATGTCTTTGAATGTATGGAAATTATTAATATCATGCCCATTTTGCCTATGGTAAGGACAAAATAAATGTTCTCGATAATGTTTTCCACGTTTAGCGGGATCATCTGGTCTAATTTTGGGTAAAGCAAGTTTGTTTGTGTCATACAACCTTCAAAAATGGAAGCATATGACTCAACCAAGGGGTGTATTGGTGATTTTATCAGAAAAAACTATCATCGAGGATGGTTTTCTATAACTAGCACTATGTTTTGCATGGCTTGAGTTACCGAGGGTACCGCATGATAAGCAATTTGTTATGGTGATTATTGCATTGATTGTTGTTGAGCCATTACCAATTGGCTCATGACCACTTGATTAACATGATTGGGTTGACTAGTTGGAGTAGCTTATGTTGATTTTGATTGGCTAGAATAATTGCTTTTATATTGGCCCTTATTTTGCCATTCCTTTTTCTTAGGCTTAAGTATGCCCTCTTGGATTTTTATTTCCTCGATGACACTAGCCTATGCTAGAGCTTCTTCAAATGAATGATAAGTCTATAATTGAAGCATCCAAGAGATAGGTTTTAAACAACTCTTGGTGAATAATTTGATAAGCTCTTCCATTGGTAGGGTGAATGGCAACTTGGTAATGACGACCCTCCAATGGTTTCCAAAATCATAGATAGACTCATCATCATGTTGTCTTAAAGCATAGACATCAGACAATGAGACTTTCTTTCTAACATTTAGGATAAAATGCTCAAATAATTGGTCAATCAATTGTTCAAAAGTATAAATACTATGACTGGGCAATTGATTGTACCACTCTATGGCATCTCCTCCTAATGTTTGAGGAAATATTCTGAGCATGAGAGCATTGTCATTTTGGATTCTAAAACATGAGTGTACAAACGTGCTCACATGCTCTTTGGGATCCTCAGTTCCCTTGAATTTTTCAAACTTAGGCACCATGAAATCTATTAGATATGGTGGTGATGGTACCGAAGGATGAATGGGTTGGTTGATCAATTGATGTAAGGTTGGCTTCTAGTTTGTCAAACCAGGAGTATGTTGTATCAATTGATCTATCTATTTTTGCATGGCCTTAATTTGAGGGTCTTCTCCAGGAATGTGGAAGCCCTAAATTACCTGATGATTTTGAGGTGAGGTGGAAAAATGTTGTGGGGTGACCAAATGATGATGAGATTGGTGATGATGACTAGGTGAATTTGATGGAAATTGATGAATGGGAGATTGATGATGAAAATATGGAGAATTTTGGAATGGGGTTGATGTATGAGGGTTATGGTTGGGTTGGCCAATGGGAATAGGATGGGTATTGGTATGACTTGGTGGAGGAACAGGGATAGAAACCATAGAAGACTATGGTGTCCATGATGGACCCTAGTTAATGAGGACAATCTAAGTAGAGTTTGGTAAAGGCTTAGGGTTCACTTGTACTTGTTATTGAGCATTTTGATACTACTTAAGCAATTTGTTCAAATGTTCCCATGCTTCATTAATATCTCTATCAGAAGTGGAGGGTATGGAAGTAGATGGTATGGAAGATGTGGTTAGGGGACAAGTTACACTTGGTATGGTAACTTGGGAGGCTAAAACTTGTGAAGCAACATTTACATGTGCTTCATACAAGGGGTTAGTGTATGTGGATGTGTATGAAGTGCTAGGAGCACATGAGGGTTGGGGAATGGACATATGAGAGGAAGGTGCAACTGATGCCTCAAAAAGAGGGTTAGTGTACACCTGGGTAAAGTTAGATGGTGGCTAGGAATAAACAAGTTCCTACTATAAAGTAGGATCTTATCTAGGTGAGTTGGGGACTGACTCTAAGACATAGTTAGAAGACTTCATAAGAGCTTCTACTCGTGCCATATCTATGTGGGTAATGTGGTGATCAATGGTTGGTGAGGTTGACTCTACTTGGGGAACAACCATATGAAAGGTTGTGGGTGACAAGGAATGTGAGGGACCTACAGATAAATCTACCTATGTCACATTTAGGGAATCTACCATAGAAGTGGTGGGGAAGGTGGATGAAGGTTCCATTGAATTATCTTGATTTAATGCTTTCTTTTGTTTTCTTGTTAATACCATAAGCAATTAAACCAAAATATAGATTATACAGTAAAATGAAACATAAAATTTAAATTTCACAAGAAAAATAAACAATCAATGCTAAGTTTGTTTAACAAGTGTGTCTTACCTCATTCATTGATTATCTCATTTTAATGTGAATTCATTCTCTTAGATTTTGATCTTGTGTGTTTCAAATGTGCTAATCTGAATTAACCAAAGAAAGGTAAAAACTATGGCTAAGTTGGGGCAACGAGATTCTTGTTGGTGATGAAATCCAACAAGTTTGCTTGAGGGTGACCTAAGGTTTCTAAGGGTAGAGATTGGTGGATGGAGATGAAAGCCACCATCACCAAATCTCAAGCAATGGCTGGTGATGAAATCCAACCACTACTATTTAATGTGAAGCGTGAAGTGTGTGATTCTTTTTAAAATTTCTGATTTGCTATTGTGTACATACAATGTTAGAAAGATAACTACTTTCGATAGTCTAAATCAGAAGCCACTACCCAGAATACCAATTTTTCCAAAGGATGTAGAGTACACCGCTTAAGACCCACTCTAGACAGCTAGGGGGTTCATCTACTCCTCCGTATGGAATCACCCAAGTACGGGGATACTTTTGGTATCTGAATAATGTTCCTACTTAGACCTACAAAAATAGGAATCCCTAACCCTATAATGCAAACTAATTATGCAATTTTTCAATTCACATGAAATCAGAATGCAATATTTTTCAATTTGTGAATACAACAAAAAATCAAAAACTTCAAATAGAAAGTGTGGATGGATGCAAATGACTAATATGAAACCTAAGATGCAAGCTAGTATGAATGTTTTTCCCAGATTAATTAATGATGTTCTTTTTAGCTTAGAAATCTAAAAAAAATGTAAGATTGCTAGAATACGTAAATAGAAAAGTTAGGGTTTTAATAGTAAACTTACAAAATAGCCTACGTTTCTGCTCCAACTCTCTGTAAAACACCCCTGGGTATTTTTGAAATGCACCTAGGCATTTTTGGATGGCCCTCGAGCATCGTCGGGCGTTCGTGCACCTTCTGCAACCTTCTGCAAGTCCTCAGAAACCCTAAATCCAACAAAAACTACAAAATTTGTGCTTCTGAAAACCCTGCAAAACAAGATAGAAAACAACAAATAAATTAGCAAAGAAAATCATAAAAAGAAACCCTTAGTGGGTCCCACCATGATCGCCATTTGTAGAGACAAAAATGCAACACCAAATAACAAGATATAAATTGAACTCAAAAGATAATATTGCACAATGAATGATTTTATATTAATGGGGGGAGCCTCAAAACTCCATTGTTACAATAAGAATATTTGAATCCTTTGATACAAATATACACAATGCTAGGGTTCTCCAAAACCCTAGCTACAATGCGGGAGCATCCAAAGGCATTCGGTGGCTGAATGGAAAGTCTACAAAAGCATATTCGGCTGAGCGAAGGAGACGGTGATGGATGCGAAGGCTATGGTAAGTGAGTATGGAAGGTGAGAGCACTTATATACTCTATGAAACTCAAAGGTAAACTTCAACTTTGGATTTAGATATTTCTTAGGGTTTGAGCCATTAAAATGGCTCCTATTTATAATCCACACTAGGGTATGTTAGGGTTTGAGTGACACGAATTGTATGGCTCAAATTAATTTCGGTTGTGTGGCATGGATTGATATGGCTAGATGGATAGGATTAAGTGAAATTGGATGGTTGTGATCAATTCACTTATATAAATATATATTTACTAAATATATATAAAATATTAATATTTAAATATATATATAAAATACTAATATTTAAATATATATATAAAATAAATGTATATAAATATATATGAATGATGGGTGAAAATGGTAGGAAGACCTAAATGGATGACAAGTGGCTAGGTTTTGGTGTCTACAATATCTACCACAATGGTTACACATGTTCCCTATTACAAAATTCTTTTTGCCATTCTTTGATTCATTATTTTCTATTTGTCCTTCATTGTTACTAGTTTTATTAATTTTTATCACAAATTTAATGTTACTATTTCATGTTACAAATTTTGTCTCCGATTCATTATTGTATATATGTCTTGTATATATAATACCTTCATATTTTGGTCTTATTTATGGTATAATTAGCCCTTTAATTCCTTGTCATTATTTTCCCAAACCTATATTTTTGCATTACATTTTATTTAACAATTTTGAACCAATCCCTTTAGTAAGCCTTGCAAAAAAACCAAATTTATCATCACACCAATCTCTTTCAACATCAAGATAAATTTGAGTAGCACTATCCTTGTCATCATTTGAATCCATGTCACTATCATTATAAATTTGGACACCATAAGCTTTCTTTGAACAATCATAAACCATATTCAAATCATTTATGTTGCACTCTTTACCTTTTCTTTTTGTAAAAACAACATAATCTACTATCATATATTCCAAGTCATTATTGGACTCTTCAAATTATTGTGTTTTTAGAATTTCTAGAGCCATACACCTTTTTTAAAATTATTTGTAGATATCATTACTTCTTTTTTGAAATCAGTTGTCTTTAGGATCGATTGCAAATAGGATCTTAGTTATATGAATTCTTCATTATTTGATAACATGCATTTTTTATTTGCCATAAGAACCCAATGTATATATTCTAATTTTATTTGTGTAATCAACCCTTGTTTATTATTCTAATTTCTTTTATTCTCTTCAAGATATTCTTGGTCTTGATTCTTCTTATTCAATGCATTATAATTACAAAATTTTGATGCCTTTGCTTTTGCAATAAATGGATATTTTATTATGATGTAATGGTTTATAATTTGAATCAAGTGAAAGTCTTGATGTGAGCAAAGCAATCTTTATGCATTTTTTAATAATACGTGCATGGTATTCCATTGCAAATAATAGAATTAAGAAGTAATATTGGAATTCCATTCAATTGGTTAAGCAACTAGACTTCCTAATGAAAATAGATATATAAAAAATTAAACCAAAGAGATCATGCATATCATGATGGGATGTAAGGTTAGATAGAAGTACTTCTATCACAAGAGTTGAAACTGACCATGTTGTAATCCTATCAGTTACTTGCTACCCTGCTTCTTGTTGATTCAAATATACTTGGTTGTAAACTTGACATGTTAGATATGTACCATAAAAAAAATCTTGGGTTAGGTTGATTTGGGTGTTGGCAATTTTGGGTACCTTGGGTACATTGCCCTTGCTCAAGTGTTGATGTTGTCATTGATGTCAAAGAGCGGAAGGGTTTTTGTGAAAACCAAGGCAGACTAAATTATAGGTTTTGTTTAAATCCATGGTCGGCGGTTTTGAAATGGGTTTTTCTTAAAACCCAAGTTAGCTCTTCGTTTTGTTGAAAAAGGTGCTCCGATGATGAAGATATTTAATTTTAAATATCCGAGTTTAAATTTTATTTATTTATTTAAAATTTAAATTAATATTTTAAAATTAAATTAAAGTTGTTCACCGGCTTGTTTTCAAAGCCGACGTTGCTAGGGTTTTGCAACGGATCAATTAGGGTTTCCTGCTGACAAAGCAAGGTTAAGCAACCGAAAAATTCTAGGGTTTCATGTTGACCTAATTAGGGTTGCGACCGACGTGTTTGAGAATGTTTTGATGGGATATTCTCTTCTATAAAAAGGCGGGACTATTGCAAGGTTGAAGAGTGGGCGTGATGCGATATATGCGAATGAAGTTCGTGTGCAGCGAGTGTAAGTCGATGATAGTTCTTTGGAGTTAAAGAAAAGAGATCGCAGCGATGAGATAGTGAGTGAGTGCGTATCGGTGATCGAGAACAAAGAGAGCGATATGCGAGACGGCGTGTTTAAAGTCCGAGGCAAAAATACGGAGATGGTAGAAGTGAGATTTCATGGAAGGTGCGGCAGAGTGAGTGGTGCAAAGAGAAGATAAGAACGCGGTATGCGAAGTCGTGTTTCGAGTGTGAAATGACGAGTGTCTTGGTTGTAGAAGTAATATTTCTGTGAAGTTGCAGCGAGAGAACGCGGAGAGATATAGAGGAGTGGTTGAAAAAGTGCGAATCATTTTCACACGACGATCGAATGCCGACAAGCGGCGAACGCAAGAAAAATAGCGAGATCGTGTAAATTGAGGTGACAGTTTAATTCTGCAATTTTTATTACTATCTCCAAGTTGTAGCTTGGTAAAAGGGGTTGGTGCCTCTTTCCGGTTGGAGCTGGAAAAATTGGAGTTGGTGCTCCATTACATTGTAGCGAGATAAAATTTAGAGGTTGGTGCCTCTTACCGGTTAGTCTTGGTGAATGATTATGTAAAGTTGTAGCTTTGCATTTGACTGGATTTGGATGGTAGTCCAAGCAGTCTTTTGAGGAGTAGCCACATCGGTGAACCTCGTTAAAATGTCGTGTTATGTGTGATGCTCTTAGTACTTTTATTATTTCTATTTTAATCTGTTGTAGTTTATTTAAAAGTCTAAATTGCTTTTAAGTTTTTAAAGAACACACTGATTCACCCCCCCTCTCAGTGTCATTGTGATTATAACAATTGGTATCAGAGCAAGGTTCCCAATTTTGGCTAAATCAGTCAGGGTTGATCTTGGATTAGTACACAATGGCTAAGAAGAATAGATCCTCATCCAAAAAGGCATCCCAGCCAGTTTCAGTTCCTATGGTTCAGAAAATTGAACCAGAAATGGCAGAAGGAATGAACTACGAAGTTGAAGAAGTTGAGGCTGAAGTTGATTTAGAGGGTGAGCTAGTGTATGCCCTTACGGAATGGGAATCAGAGAAAAAGAAGAATGAAAAATTGTCAAGGAAACTTAAGGATGCAAACAACATTATTGCCAGTTTAAAAATACGGATTGAAGAATACAAGAAAATGTACGAAGATGCGGAAATACGGGTATCCATGAAGATAGACCACTGCAGACAAATTGGAAGAAGAAAATGTGAGTCTTCGAATACGAGATACAAGAGGCTGGATCGAAAAATCAAGCTGTCATGTAAAACGTGAAGAAAGCTCGATGAAATTGGACAAAATTCTGAGCGATCAAAGATCCACAGGTATCAAATTTGGTCTCGGCTTTTACGAAGGAGAATCATCAAGCTGGACCAAAAGCAAGCAATGTTGAAAGTGAAAAGAACAAAGACAAGAATCGGGGCAAAAGAAAGATATAATGCCGGACACTGAAATAGCGGTGACAATGATGGCTTTACTAAGGTCACACATCAAAAGAATAGAAGATCCAAGGCTCCGGCAACAACCTGGCCAAGACCATCTTTCAGGTTTAATCATTATTTCTATGGTTTTTGTTTCAAGTGTAATGTTTATGGGCATAAAATTGTTGACTGCAAATACAACGTAGGTCCAAGAAGTTTCACTAGTAGAAATGCGTTTGCTCCTTTAATGAGTTATGCAGTAGAGTGTTTTAAGTGTCACAACTTTGGTCATATTGCCAGAAATTGTCGTAGTATGTCTGTTTCATATCAACCTCATGAAAGCGGATTTCAACCGTATAGAGCAAAACAAAATAGAATTTATCTTTGAAGGATATGTGCAAAATTCTAAAAAGGGAAGTCACGGCTAGAACCCAATACCACGGTTAAAACAGAATGGAAACAAAAAGAACGGCTCGGGAAAGAACAGGATTCTTTAATAGTGCGGACGACTTTTAGAGCTCGGAATAAACATGTTCCTTGGATTCTTGATAGTGGTTGCTCAAGTCATATGACGAGGTGACAAACGAGAAATTCGAAAATCTACAAAAGTATGAGGGTGGTTCTATAAAATTCGGCAACAATGACGGAGCCAAAATAATAGGTAAAGGAACGGTCAAAATTAGTGAAGGAAAGATCAAGTCAGAGGAAGTTTTATATGTGGATGGTTTGAAACATAATCTATTGAGTGTGAGTCAAATATGTGACAAAGGACATGAAGTAGTTTTCAAGAAGCATGGTTGTGAAGTCAGAAAAATAAACAGCAGGAAATTAATAGCAACCGGCTCAAGGACGTCTGGCAATCTGTACACACTCTCAGAGTTTTCAGAAGGTATGTGCTTCATGGGACAAGAAGAAGAGAACTGGTTGTGGCATAAGAGGCTTGGACACATAAGTTTTGATAATCTGGTAAGAATTAGCGCTAAACAAGCAGTGAGAGATATTCCAATCATTAAAAAACCTGCAAATAGTATGTGTGCTTCATGTCAGAAGGGTAAACAGACCAGAGTTTCATTTAAAACAAAAGAACATCACACTAACAGGCTTGGTCAAAACAGGTTTAGTCAGAACTGGCTTAGTCAGAACATGTGGATTCAAAGAACAGGTATGCCTAAAAGAAACAACACTATTACTTGTTATAAGTGCAACAATAAAAGTCACACTTGTCGGACGGTGCGAGTTGAAATTCCAGGATATAGGAACAGGAGCAGGTGGCATGATCGGGTCCAAGGATCGGAACAATGACGGGAACAAGAATATGGTCAAAGAGTTCAAGAGAAGACCCGGCAAGGAAGTTATAGACGTTGATGTTGATCGGTGCCTAATGGGAGTTTTACTCCCACCCCAGAATTAATCACCTCATCGGGGAGGTGGGGGAGGGACTAAGCTAAGAGGCTCATTCTTAGTTTCGAGCCCCAAAGGTGGCCCTTTGCCATTGATGACAAAGGGGGAGAGCTTCAAGTGAAGAGGAAAGCTTCAAGTCAGGGGGAGCAAAACTTCAAAGAGATTGATTTCAGTTTTGGCTCTTGAAGATGTGTTTTTAGTAAAGGGTTGCCATCAATGACAAAGGGGAGATTGTTGGCAATTTTGGGTACCTTGGGTACATTGCCCTTGCTCAAGTGTTGATGTTGTCATTGATGTCAAAGAGCGGAAGGGTTTTTGTGAAAACCAAGGCGGACTAAATTATAGGTTTTGTTTAAATCCATGGTCAGCAGTTTTGAAATGGGTTTTTCTTAAAACCCAAGTTAGCTCTTCGTTTTGTTGAAAAAGGTGCTCCGATGATGAAGATATTTAATTTTAAATATCCGAGTTTAAATTTTATTTATTTATTTAAAATTTAAATTAATATTTTAAAATTAAATTAAAGTTGTTCACCGGCTTGTTTTCAAAGCCGACGTTGCTAGGGTTTTGCAACGGATCAATTAGGGTTTCCTGTGGACAAAGCAAGGTTAAGCAACCGAAAAATTCTAGGGTTTCATGTTGACCTAATTAGGGTTGCAGCCGACGTGTTTGAGAATGTTTTGATGGGATATTCTCTTCTATAAAAAGGCGGGATTGTTGCAAGGTTGAAGAGTGGGCGTGATGCGATATATGCGAATGAAGTTCGTGTGCAGCAGAGTGTAAGTCGGTGATAGTTCTTTGGAGTTAAAGAAAAGAGATCGCGGCGATGAGATAGTGAGTGAGTGCGTATCGGCGATCGAGAACAAAGAGAGCGATATGCGAGACGGCGTGTTTAAAGTCCGAGGCAAAAATACGTAGATGGTAGAAGTGAGATTTCATGGAAGGTGCGGCAGAGTGAGTGGTGCAAAGAGAAGATAAGAACGCGGTATGCGAAGTCGTGTTTCGAGTGTGAAATGACGAGTGTCTTGGTTGTAGAAGTAATATTTCTGTGAAGTTGCAGCGAGAGAACGCGGAGAGATATAGAGGAGTGGTTGAAAAAGTGCGAATCATTTTTCACGGCGACGATCGAATGCCGACAAGCGGCGAACGCAAGAAAAATAGCAGATCGTGCAAATTGAGGTGACAGTTTAATTCTGCAATTTTTATTACTATCTCCAAGTTGTAGCTTGGTAAAAGGGGTTGGTGCCTCTTTCCGGTTGGAGCTGGAAAAATTGGAGTTGGTGCTCCATTACATTGTAGCGAGATAAAATTTAGAGGTTGGTGCCTCTTACCGGTTAGTCTTTGGTGAATGATTATGTAAAGTTGTAGCTTTGCATTTGGTTGGATTTGGATGGTAGTCCAAGCAGTATTTTTGAGGAGTAGCCACATCGGTGAACCTCGTTAAAATGTCGTGTTATGTGTGATGCTCTTAGTACTTTTATTATTTCTGTTTTAATCTGCTGTAGTTTATTTAAAAGTCTAAATTGCTTTTAAGTTTTTAAAGAACACACTGATTCACCCCCCCTCTCAGTTTCATTGTGATTATAACATTGGGGTTGTTACAATTGGTATCAGATCCAAGGCTAGTCAATGGACTTTTATGATAGGTCTAGGCTAGAAAAGAGATGGGCTTTGTTTGTAAACCTATAACTGGTCTTGATGAAATCTAAACTAATAAATGCATAGTAAGGGAAGAATAAGTGCTTAGAAGCTACTAATGTGCAAAACTCTTCTCCCATACCTATATTCACTAGTGAATCAGAATGGAAGAGTGAGGGAACCTCCCACAACTTGTGAAGTACCCAAGAGATCGTTCAAAAAAGATACTTGACATTTGTGGTATGGAGATAAGTCTCTTCCTTACTAAAGTATTATGTAGAGAATGAACTCAAGAATGATCAAGTGGGGGAAAATCTTAGATTTTTTCTAATATCGTGGAGATTAAAATCTGAATAGAACAAGGTAGAAAGGTAGACATTGGAGTGTTTATAAGGGTTTGTGTGAATACCCCCTTAACTCCCATTGTATGATATGGGGAGAAAGTTAAACATTGCAAATGATTGATGTTTCTATCTCTATGATAGGACGTTTAGTATTCACATACACCTAATGTATGGGTTGAAATAGACCTAACACAAATCTAACTTAAGCTAGAAGAGAAATAGATGTTCCTCTTGAAATATATAGAAGAATTCCCAAAAGGGTGGTATGTTTGATTACCCACTATTCTTAATAGGAGGATTGTCCACTCCTATCTATAGGATAGACACTGACCACATCAATTTTTATGAAGTGCAACCTTGGACCTACTTGAATATTCATCTTTAAGATAACCACTTGGAGATTTTCTAAAATAACCCCTTGATCATAAACTTAGCTATGTTAGCTATAAAGTTTCCTAAGAATGTTAGGTATTGAAATTTACCTATGGAGAGATAATCCATAGAGTAAGTTTTGAAAAATATGAAGATAGGACCCCTTAGGAATTGCAAATGGTAATACTACATTATGATGGGGCAAGATTCTGGATGAGATCATGAGATCTATAAAATATTATTTTCTTTATTTGTATTTTTGATCAATATTACAATATACTCATGGTTTTCAACCAGATACTATGGTGTAGGAAATGGTGGAATCATTGTAAACTCAACATAATTGAACATGGAAACAGTTAAAATATCACTAGAACCTTCTTTTGGCATGATACCTCAATATGACGAAGGAGAGAAAGGATGGGGAAACTTCATATTTAAGCATGGAAATCACCCAAATATCACAAAAAAAAAAAATTACATGAAATTTTGGTGCAAATCATATTGAGAAACCACCATATAGCTTTGATATCCCAATTATCACTATCAAATGAGACTTCATCAACCTCCCCAAGTTTCCCAACTCCATAGAGAAGTATGCCACCCGACCACCAGGGTGGCGGTCAAGTATAATAAGGTGCTCTATGCTATTTAAATAGGGGACTACCCTCTACACAATGCATGTGGTATTATTACCCACACAGGTAAACTAGGGCATAAAATTTCAATAGTTGGTTGAAGCACAAAGAACCCTCTGTTGTATATTAAAAAAAGGGAAACAAACTAATTTTAAAAGGTTTGAAGTAGCCTTGTTATAGGGAATGACTATAGGTGTGCCAAACCTAGTTAGGAAAGTTTATAGAGCTAGTAGAAGAGTAGATTTTGGAGATTATGAGATCATAGGAAGACTTCTTGGAAGATAGGAGTTACCTTAGAATTCAAGTAACTCATAGAACCTCTTGCATAAAGTAAGCATACATCTAGTTTAAATGACCTAGTAAATATGCATTCTTAGATATAATTTCTTACATAAGGTAGGAAGGACTATAAACTGCACCAAGTGATGATATGATTTGATGACAAAACTCAACTTAACATAAACTTGAACTATTATCAACTAAATAACCATGATTGAGGTTTTGCGATCGTACCCTGCATACGTGAAAATGCAACCTAGATAGCTGGCAGCAATACAATAATGATCGCAACTTCTAAAAGTAATATGCATAGGTAAAAACACACACATTCGATGGAGTCTCTGAAAGGGCAATGATAAGACATCCTAAGGCCGCATTAATGGGACACCCGTAAAGACAAGATACGACCACAAGTGTTTCAGCAGGGAAAATTATTACCTTGGAAACTAAAGAGAAACTAAGATAGGATCAGAAATATAGTACATATGCATCGATCAAGACATAATAGATGGTGGATTTTGAATAGAATTTGATTAGTCAAGGTACTTCCAATTAGATTTTTGATCAAACTAAATGTACCATAAGCTAAAAACTAGCTGAAAATTTGGGAGAACCAAATATGCTTTATTTCTTAAGCATTCAAAAATCAATAATTCTACCCATGGAGTGTAAGATGATAGCACTTATAATAGGGTTAGCATTGTTATTTATGGGCACAATAGGAAAAATCCCCATAGTAATTATTATGATTATACTCCTAGTGTTTTTCGATCTGTTGTTACATACTCTCTAAAGAAAGGAAATGGATTCTAGTGGTGGCATAACAAGCCAATAAGACAATGGAGTTGTAGAAAAATATGTGGTTATGTAGGAGGCTGGTAGAATAATTGAAGGAACAATCGAGACTATTGTTAAAGTAGATCTTCCTAAACAACTAGTGCAAAGAGGGAAAACTCAAGAAGAATTATGGGTCCAAAAACGAATGAGGTTAGAGGTTGAAAGAGATGCAACCATATCAAAGAAGGATATCATAATATTAGTGGAAGCACAAATAAATAATTGGAAGGCCACAAAAATGGAAAATTTGTATACATAAAATGTGTAACTCCATCATACAAGGAATGAATATAGTGTTGCATTCTTGACATCTTTTTTGATGCACTGGTAAGCCATGGACTGATTGTTCCATCTCTTCTAGTGGCTAGAGCACAATTTAGGTGAGGGATAACCACACGAGTAGCTCAAACAAAAACCCGAGGTAGATGTTAGGTAGGATCTAGAATAGTTGCCCCACCACCATCTCCAACTGAATGATTAGGTCTAGCATAGAATAGTGATAGGACTGAAAGGTAGTAGCCTTGAGGGCTACAAAAATGGCTGAAATCCACAAATTGTACATTATAAGGATGATAATTGTAACCCAAGGGGGTTTTTTCTTATGTAAATATGTATCCTTGTTATAAATTGCAATGAATATATTTATACAATGCTTGGTTTAGATTAGTAACCTATCTAAACAAGAATTTTTTTCTTAAGAGTAATACTCTTGATTAGATTTCATTAGGAGTTGGACCAGATGATCCCCATGCTAGAATCTTCTTGTTCTGAGTGGTGGCTCAGAAGGTTCCAAATAGTAGGTAGATTTTAGAAGGTCCTAAGCAGGTAATCTTAGACTAAATATGCTACTAGGCATACCTACCACTTGAGTGTCATATACAATGATTAGTTATCAAGTAAGGAATGCCTCAGAGAAGAGATATTTTGGGATGCATCTATGTGTAATTCCAACGAACTTAATGAAATAAAATATTATTCTAGTTAACATGAATGAGAAATATTAGACATGAAAAATCTAGTTAATATTGGAAAACTCTTAGGAGGTATATATAGAAAATTTACTCTTAAATAAGAATGTGGTATCCTCTCTTAAATAGAAGAAATCATATACTAATGATTGGTATGACACCTTACATGGAGTAAGTGTGATCATAGGTACTATCAGTGAATGATAGTATGACTGATATGAAACATTCCATGGAGAAAGTGTGATCATAGGTACTATCAGTGAAATGATAGTATGAATGGTATGACACCTTACATGGAGTAAGTACGGTCATAGAAAAAATCAATGGATAATAGGATGTTGTGAATGATAACTTGTATAAAATAGCACCTTACATTGTGAGCTAAGAATGTTAAAACCTTTTGAATGGCACCTTATAGGGGGTAAGTGTGACCATGGATATCAATATGACATCGTAAGCATAGTAAATATGATCATTGCTATTGCTAATGGATTTGGTTACTCAAAGACTACATCTATTCAAGTTCTTCTCCTCCCATTTTTGAGCCACTGGTGAATCAAAGTGGAAGATCTAGGCGAACCCTCCATGTTTTGTGGGTCTCAAGTGGTGTACCTTAGGCTCTTTTGAGGATTGCACTTGACATTTGTGTCTCTTGAGATATGAATCTTGCAATAGGCTGATTAAAGATGTTTACCAAGGGATATCAAGGATGATGCATTGGTGGTGGCAAACGAGTTTGCCAAGGTGATTTCAAGATATATGGATATCTTGAAGGGAAATGAAATTATGTCTTTGTCTTTGATGAAACCTATGTATATAAGGTAACTCATAAAAAGGAGCTATCAAGGCATAGTGTGATACTCCTTTGTGAGAGTTTTTGAAGCATTTAATTATACATATAGAGTCTAATTTATTATTAAAACATAATTTTGTGTTATCTATATGAAAATATCCTATAGTTATATTGATGCAGTACTCTATTATCAAAGACTATGCAATGATAGATGTTTTGATGCTTTGATTTTATGATGAAAAATTATGTATTGATAATATTTTCAAAACTTATTGTTGATGAATTATGGATGTTTTATAATTTTAAGAACATGGTAGTATTGATAGTTTATATTCTTGCAAGTCTAGGTACTCTCATGGATGGAAGATGTTGCTTACCATCAGGGACAAGACACTATAAATGAGAAAAAGGATGATGGTTTTAACTATTTTGTAAGGAGATAATGGTAGTTTTATGGAGTTTCTGCAATAACTAAGCTAGGAACTAATGAGAAACACAAAGGAAATTGTTTAATCCAAGGGGGAGAGTATGTCACAACCCACCCGTTAGGATTTCCTAGAAGATATTAATTGACCCAAAGGATCATTTAATACTTGAATTTTAACATTAACAAAACCTTACTAATGTTTTTGAGCATTAACAAAAGGATCTAATTGATAAAATATAGGGAATGATAAACCCTAATTGTCCTATAAAATTATTGGAAGTTAAAAAAGGGTTATTCTATCCTTACCTTTTACCCCATTGGACGACATCCTAGTCAGCATAGTGGATGGCACATTGGACGACATCTTTGGGTGGCAAGGATATTTAGATTACAATTTTAATTTGTTTTCTCTTCTCCTACCTTAATTCTCGCTAACCATATGTTAGCACCTTATATAATGCATTGTATTTTTCTCTGATTAATTTAATGAGCATTTGGAATTTACACCTGGTATCAGAGCGCAGCAGTTTGGGAGCCGAGCGGACAGGGTCCGAGGAAGGCATGGTTTTTGAGGAGACAGATCTGACTGATCTGGCTCAACTTTCGAGGCATGAGGTGGCTCAATTTTTGAGGCGAGGATCTGTTCGAGGCTAGTGAGGAGGGTCTGTTCGAAGCCAACGAGGACCTGGATCTGACGTGGCTCAAAACCCGAGGTGGACCAAGAGGGCCCGTAGGCTCGAAACCCGAGGCGGACCAGGAAGGCCCGTAGGCTCAAAACCCGAGGCGGACCAGGAGGGCCCGCAGGCTCGAAACCTGAGGGACCTGAATGACTGGACATCGGAGGACACATGGCAGCTACTGAGCGAAGGACACATGGCAGCGACTGAGCAGAGAACAGCGTGGCAGATCGGCTGACGTGGATGACTACAAGGCGACACGTGGCGACTACTAAGCAGAGGACAACGTGGCGGTTTGGTTGGTCGTGAATGCGACGTGGCAAGGAGGGATTGGAAGGTGACGTGGCAAGGAGCGATTCGAACGCGACGTGGCAAAAGGGGCAAGGGCCGATTGCTCGAAGGCAATCGACAAGCATTGTGCATGCCCAAGGTAATATACACCTCTCAGTGCCTATTCCCAGTGAATGTGGGACAAAAGAATTTCATTTTTTTTAATTGCCAAACGCGTCGCGTGGTTTAAGTAGAAGCTAGTCCTTGTTAATACCAAACCCGGCTTGTAGCTCGAGTGGCAAAGGAGGTGTTTGGCATTCGAATGGTCGCGGGTTCGAATCCCAACGACATTTTTTTGTGTTGAGGTGTTTAGCATTCGAGTGGTCACGTCGAGGAATTATTTAAGGCATGAGAATGCCTTGGAAATGCTAAAGTTGGTATAGCCGAATTGGCTTAGTTGCTCTCCATAGGTTGCGAGTTCGACTCGCGGATGAAAGCAATTTTTTTTTTAAAGTTTATTTCATTATTTTTTTAAAAGTTATTTAATAAAGTTATTTAATAATTAAAAATATATTGCTTTTTTTAAAATTTTTTAAAGGAAAGCAAATTTTTTTATTATTAGATGACAAGTTATTATAATAGCTTTTTAAAAAAAAAAAATTGAAAGTAAACTATAATTTTTTTTTGAGAACATTGCCTAAGAGGCAATTTTTTGTAAAAGAGGGAGCATTACACCTGATTCAAGGAATCAATATTGTGGTGGAAAAAATATGTTGTAATAGCCCAAAAGGCTTTAAAAACTGGAAATTTTTCCTTTTGTAACAAGCCTGAGAGGCTTAAAATTTCTTTGTAAGAGAGGCAAAAGAAAACTTGAAATTGTAAAGGCACATAGATGATACGATCAAGTGGGTGTTATCATGCCCTATGTTCTCTTTTGGTAAGAGAAAATGCTGAAAATTTTGATGAAAAAGTGCAAACTTATGGGCTACATACTGTGTTTAGTCAGTTGCAGAACATAGTAATAACACCAGTAAATCCACAATTCAGCAATAATGACTCCATTGAAATTCTAGAACCTGAATCTCCAGAGATAATCTTGATCAGTGATGACGAAGAACAGGTAGTAGACAATTTCGTGAATCAAGTGATAGCAGCACCACAACAAGAAGATCAAGCTATCAGTGAAAGGGTGAATCAATCCAGACTTGACCTCAATTTGTAATTTCTTTTTCTTCTTCTTTCTTCCTTCTTTGAAAAGCAGAGTGCTTTATTGTAACAGAGAAATAAAGAGAGTGTTTTTTTTTAGTTTATAGCAGCTATGGCCTCACATAACAATTTACCTATTCCAGAATTCAACGGATATGATTACGAGTACTGGTCTATCAAAATGAAGACCTTACTCATAGGAAAAGGTTTGTGGGACATAGTGGAAGAGGGTTACACAGAACCCTCAGATTGGGCAACATTAAGTGTCGTAGATAAGAAAACAAGAAAAGAAGGACAAAAGAGCAACTCTTTTGCTCTTTATCATCTCCAAGCAGCATTGGAGAAGAGTATATTCCCTAGAATAGTCGCTTGTACAACTGCACAAGCTGCATGGAAAGCTTTGAAAGATGGATTCTAGGGAAGTGATCAAGTGAAGCAAGTGAGGCTTCAAACTCTGAAATGAGATTTTGAAAATCTCAAAATGAAAGAAGACAAAAAAATAGGTGACTATTGTGTCAGAGTCAAGGCAGTAGTTGATAAAATGGTTACTCTTGGTGAGGAAATTAAGCCTGAAACAATTGTAACGAAAGTGTTGCGAACACTTCCACAAATATGGAATCACATAGCCATAATCATAGAAGAGTCAAAAGATCTTTCCACTTTAACATTTGATGCATTAATCGGGTCGTTAATGTCTCATGAAGAGAGATTACAGGAATCTCCTTCAACCAACTATGGAGGCGATGATAAAGCCTTCACATCCAATGAAAATGCTGGAAGAGGACGTGGAAGAGGTCAAGGCAGAGGTTAGAGAAGAGGAAGAGGCAGAGGCAATCAGAACAGAGGAGGCAATTCCAACAGAGGAGGCAATCAGAACAGAGGTGGAAACCAAAATAGAGGTGGAAATCCAGGATGAAGTGGAAATCAAGGGCGAGGAAGTGACAAGTCCAAAAAGGCTTGTTTCAACTGTGGCAAACCAGGTCACTTTGCTCACGACTATTGGTCAAAATCTTCTCAAGGCAGCAACAGTCAATATGGAAATTATGGTGAAGAAGATGAAACTTCTAATATTTTTCTTTCTTATGGACAATCAGAACAAAATCTAAATGATACATGGATTTTGGATACTGGTTGCTCCAACCATATGAGTGGCAAAGAAGAACTCTTTGCTACAATGGATTCCACTTACAAATCCCGAATCAAGTTAGGGGATGATAAAGCTTTGCAAGTCGAAGGCATTGGAGCCATGGAGGTTCCAACGAAAGAAGGCATAAAGAAAGTGAATGACATCTACTACACTCCAAAGCTTCAACACAATCTGCTAAGCATTGGGCAAATGATGGAGAATAATTACAAACTTGTTTTTGATGAAGGAAAATGTATCATTCTTGATAAAAACAATTGTAATCGTGTCATCACACAGGTACCAATGACCAAGAATAGATTGTTTCCCCTCAATTTTGGAGAGCCAGGGGGAGCTCAACTTGCAAATGTAGCTATAGCTAATCCAAGTGTGCTTTGGCACTTGCGATATGGTCACCTTAATTCAGCCAGCTTGAAGTTGCTAACTTCTCAAGCTATGGTGACAAGACTTCCCAAAATCAATGAACAAAAGGAGGTCTGTGAAGGATGTGCTTTGGGAAAGCACTCAAGGTCTAAGTTTCCAAAAGGACAAGCGTGGAGAGCCAACTATCCACTTCAGTTAGTGCATTCGGACATCTGTGGTCCAATGCAGACAAAGAGTATCGGAAACAATTCCTATTTTCTCACTTTCATAGATGATTTCTCTAGAATGTGCTGGATTTATTTCTTGAAACATAAAGATGAAGCTTTTGATTGCTTCATAGATTTTAGAAACAATGTAGAGAAACAAAGTGAGTTTTATGTAAAATGTCTTAGGACAGACCGAGGAGGCGAGTACTCCTCAAAAGAATTTTTGAAATATTGTAAAGCAAGTGGGATCAAAAGGCAATTCACCACTGCCTATACCCCACAATAGAATGGTGTGGCAGAGAGAAAGAACCACACCATAGTAGAGATGGTGAGAACGATGCTTCAGACTAAGCATCTAACTAATATGTATTGGGTTGATGTTGTAAGAACCAGTGTATACATTCTAAATAGGAGTCCGACTTCTAGTTTAGATGGAATCACTCCTTATGAGGGGTGGTATGGAAAGAAACCAAATGTAAAGCATTTCAAAGTTTTTGGTTCTTTAGCATATGCACACATTCCTGATGAGAAAAGGAAGAAGCTTGATCCCAAAAGTCAAGCTTGTATTTTTGTAGGGTATTGTGAGTCTACCAAAGCATATAGACTCTACAATCCAAAGACACATAAAATTGTACTTTCCAAGGATGTAATTTTTGATGAAGGGGGAGAATGGGGTCATCAAAGAATTTTTGTAGATGATGAATCCCAAGATGTAAGTTCTTCACAAATACAACAGGTGCCTCCCAAGAAAAACAAAGGCACACCTCCTCCAAGCCCAAGCAGGAGTACTACATCAAGTACATCAGCCGCCACTCCAAGTCCTTCTCCACAACGATCAGTAAGTTCTTCACCGATGGACATTGATTCTCCATCAAGAGGAAAAAGAACATTACAACATCATCCATATTTTCAAATGTTGGATCAAAATTTCCAGAAAAGATACACTAGAAGCCAAGCTAGTGAAATGAATTCAGTTTTGCAGAAACTTGAAAATCTGCATATGTATGGGGATGATGACTCCCAAGATCCTAAGGGAGATGTAGTTAATTATGCTTTATTAACTAATGCACAGCTAGAACCATCTAGCTATGAGAAGGCTTGTACTCAGAATGTATGGCAAGAAGCCATGAAAGAGGAAATAACCTCTATAAAAAATAATGATACATGGGAGCTAGTAAAGCTGCCCAAAGGAAAAAAATGTGTTGGATGTAAATGGGTCTACAAGACCAAATTCAATGCTGATGGAAGCATTGAGAGGCACAAGGTGAGACTTGTAGCAAAAGGTTTTACTCAGAAATTTGGCATTGACTATGAGGAAACCTTTGCTCCTGTTGCAAGACAGGAAACAATTAGATCTGTTCTTTCCTTAGCTGCCCACAAAGGATGGAACATTCAACACATGGATGTGAAAAGTGCTTTTCTGAATGGGTACTTGAATGAGGAGGTTTATGTTCAACAACCTCAAGGCTTTCAAGAACAAGGTAAGGAGAACCTTGTTTGTAAATTGAAAAAAGCACTTTATGGCCTCAAGCAAGCACCAAGAGCTTGGTACTCACGCATTGATGGCTATTTCAACGAGTATGGATTCACTAGAAGCAAAAGTGAACCGAATATTTACTACCTAAAGCATGGTGTAGACATTCTCATAGTTTGTTTGTATGTGGATGATCTAATATTTATGGGTAGTAACACTAAAATGAATATGGAGTTCAAAAACTCCATGATGAAGCAGTTTGAGATGAAAGATCTTGGTTTAATGCAATACTTCCTAGGCATGGAAGTTCATCAATCAAATAGAGGGATCTTCATATGTCAACACAAGTATGCTCGAGACATGATCAAGAAATTTTCCATGGAGCAGTGCAAATCAGTTGCCACTCCAACTGGACATGGAATCCAATTGAGCAAGGATGACGGAGCACCAAAGGTTGACATGACCACTTACAGGAGCATGGTTGGGAGTTTGATGTTTCTCACCAACACAAGACCTGATATTCAATATGTTGTTTCTCTAGTTTCAAGGTTTATGGCAAGTCCATCTGAGCTGCATTTACAAGCAACTAAAAGAATCTTAAGATATGTAAAGGGTACATTGGATTTTGGAATCCATTACCACAAATGTAATTCTGTTAAATTAGTTGGCTTCAGTGACAGTGATTGGGGCAGCAATATAGATGATAGGAAATCTACATCAGGGAACTGTTTTAGTCTAGGGTCAGGACTAATTACATGGAGTTCCAAGAAGCAGACTGTTGTAGCATTGTCATCTACTGAGGCTGAGTATATAGCCATCACATATGCTAGTACTCAAGCCCTATGGTTGAGAAAAATCCTTGAAGAGATTGGAGAAAGTCAAAGTGGTCCAACTCGATTGTATTGTGATAACATGAGTGCCATTCAGTTGGCATACAATCCAATCCACCATAGCAGATCAAAGCATTTTGATATGAAGTATCACTTCATCCGAGACATGGTGGAGTAGCAGATCGTTGAGCTTAAACATTGCAGCACTTTGGACAACATTGCAGACATCTTCACCAAAGGCATGGCTAAAGCTCAATATATAAAGCTAAGAGACTGTATAGTCAGTCCTCTCAACTTTAAGGGGGAGAATGTTGGAAGTTAAAAAAGGGTTATTCTATCCTTACCTTTTACCCCATTGGACGACATCCTAGTCAGCACAGTGGACGACAATGTGGATGGCACATTGGACGACATCTTTGGACGGCAAGGATATTTAGATTACAATTTTAATTTGTTTTCTCTTCTCCTACCTTAATTCTCGCTAACCATATGTTAGCACCTTATATAATGCATTGTATTTTTCTCTGATTAATTTAATGAGCATTTGGAATTTACAAAAATATCTAATTAAAACTAACTACACTCTACCAGGTTAATTTGGAGAGTTTTAGAGTATAATTGGAATTTTGGTAAGGTTTTTGAGAAATTAAAACATGGCTTTTGTGAAAAGATTAATTTGGGGAAAGTATATTTTACAAAAATGACTTAGTAGAATAAACCTAATTTATTACAATTAGGTGTCCACAAAATTTATCCAATTTTAAATGGGTCCAAAAAGAGCAAGGTCATGATTTAATAATAAAAAATGTATATATTAATAGTGGATGAACTATTCTCCATTCCACATGACTACTTCCAAATAGTGATAAGGCTGACCTTGTAAGTGGCCCTAGGAAAAAGGGAAGGCCCAAAATGAGCAAGGTACTCCCACCTTATCTCCTCTTGTCCCTTCCCCTAATTTTTAAATAATAAAAAGGAATCTCACTATTTGGGTTGACTCCAAAAAGACTCCTTTTAATATTTTAATAATAAATCACCTCCTTGCTCATGAAGGAAGAGGAGCTGGAAAAAATTATAAAAGGGGAGACAAGCAATGGAATGGTAGAGGAAATCTTGGGCTTAGGGAGTATGATCTCTACCTTGGTAGATCATAAACCAAAATGATTTGGTAGAGTACTAAGCTTCTTAACTAAAGGCATTTGGCCAATTTAAATAATCCTAGGAGGCAATGAAGGGAAAAGAAGTCGAAGGGAAAGCTTGGTAGACCTTGGAGAGATTCCACGGTGAAATTTTTGAAGTCGTTCCATGGAAATTCATTTGCCTATATATTGGAACCTACCTTCAATATTGCATTTGATATTTAATAAAGATGTACCTTGATTTATTAAATTGTTGTCATTGCTATATTTATATTTGGGTTAGAACCTTATATTTGAAGCCATCACTCTCTAGTAAATATGTGCTAACTATATTTAATATTGGGTTAAGGTATTTAGATCTGTATCTGTGTAATACTGCTATGCCAAAGTTTAAAGATTCTCTCTTTTGGTAAGAATTTAATTCAATGGAAAAAGGAAATTGGTTCGACCTTAGAAAAACCTGACTTTATTTTAGGATCCAAGTAATAAAAGTTGGGCACATAACTTGTTAAAAACCACCTCTGATGAAGTATTCCTAATTACCGGTAGGTGGTTACTTACTTTAGAATATGGTAGTGATTTTATACCCTGTCTAAGTCCTCAGGGTCATGTTTGTGGGAGAATTACCCAATATGTTTTCGATATCCAATAACCATGGTGATGGGTTTCTATCACATTGTAGTTTTAGATTTGATTGTTTTGTAAGAATTAGAATTTTGTTTATAAATATAGTTAAATCTGACTTTTTAAGGAAATATTTTACCTAGTTATCAATCCCCTATCCTCGATGTGCATAGTCAGGGTAGAAGCTAATGGTGAAGACCATTTTCTCCATGGAATTTAAATCCTAACCTATAACAAAGCTTTTAAAAACTTTCTTGTGAGTTATTACTAATATCACTTCAGAGGAGAGATCAAACTTGAAAGGATAAATCCTATCCATTTTCCCTTCGTGCATTGGGATGTTCTTATTTAGTGTTATTCGAGGCCTCTACAAGGCTCTACATCAATTATTGGTAGCTTCACGAGTCACTCTACCTCACTCCGTAATACTCCACCTCTTAGCACCATTCATAAACTAAGGGATACCCAAGGTATGGTTGAATATTATCTTCTATTATGGGAGCAATCCACCTCGATTCTAATTTTAGCGATGTGTTTATGTGCAGTAGGTGAAAATAGGAAGGTGAAGACACCCAAATCCTCTTTTCCATATCCCACACAGGATTCACAAGAAATCTATGATGGATTTTAAAGGGATTCACCTCCTTTAGTAACATATCCACACCATGGTGGACATGAAACCTCCTTGTCACCACTAGATGTTATTACTCCCTTGACTCATGCCTAATAACACTCAACTAGATGTAGGGTCACATTGTGAATTGGTTAGCATAGTCCAGTCATGTGGATGATCGTCGATGGATGATGTAATTAGTCTACCCCATTTTTCTATATCACCATGGGAAAAGTCATCCCACATCACTCCTGTCAAAGCAATGGGGTGATCTAAAAGGGATGATCACATCCTTTAAGGATGTGATCACCATTGATGGTCATAGTGGGCACCTCACTATAGAAACTTGAATCATTACTAATTTCAGTCCATATACTGACTAGCTAGATATGTTGAATTAAAACACAACCATGAGTGGTTATCAGCTATGAATGGTTATTGGTTTGACCAACCGTGTCATATTCACAATGCAGATATGCCAAAAACATTTTTATTAAAAATATGACCATGCTATTGTGTATAAATGGTCCCACATAAAAATGGACGATCTATAAAATTGGTTTAACCAAATGATTCTTGGTTCAATTCAAGTATTGTCTTAGTTAACTTGTTAATTTAACTGTATTAAGAAATACTATACACAAAGGTTGACAATGATTATACCAAAATAATGGGCCCATTCATAATGGTTTATATGCTTGAGTGAGGTTTTATATCCAACTTCGGAGATATAAATATTATGAAATAAATAGATGAACCCTAGATCAAATTTAGGAATAATTTTGTGGATAGATTTGCATAAGTCTATAATGAGAGTATTGTGTATGTTGTACAATTATTATTGGGAAAGATTATGGAATGTGTTATAGCCCAAGTACAAACTAGTAAATAGATTCGTATGAGTCCATAATGAAAGTATTGGGTATTTTGTACAATTAATATTTGAAAGAATTTCATAATGAATTATAGTCTAGAATTTATGGAAATATTATGATAGACGAAAGGGTAATCTTATGTGATAGGTTGCAAGACAAAGGAGAGGTAATCATGTTTGATAAATTACAAGGCAAATTTGTGTAATCTTGTTGGATAGATTACAAGACGACTTGGTAAAATTCCATAATATGATCTTATGGATAAGAGAAAAACTATATTAAGAGATAAATTGTGGCCAAATCTAAAAGATACTATAGTGTAATATTGTAGATTATGCGATAGATTCATGATAAAATTTATGGGATAAATTTGTGTTAGAATTTGCAAAAAACTATAGTATAATCTCATTTGATAGATTACTTGGGACCAAATTTGTAAAAACTATAGCAGAATCATGTTGTAATAATATGTTGCAAATTGAGGTAAAATTGTATAGGCTCTAGTATAATCCTATGGATAGATCATGAAACAAATTTATGATCAAACTGCAAGAACCATAGGATAATCATATCAATGGATTATGAGAACTATAGTATGATTTTGATCAAACAACAATATGGTGGAAATTGCCTAAATTGTGAAATATGAATGAATGTGGGAAGATTAGATATGGGATCTAATATTGGAGAGAGTATGGGATCTCTCCATGTATGGTAAAACCTTAGATAATTTCCATACCATATTGGACTATATGGTCTAATGATATTTAGGGTCGAAGAATGAGTGCAAGTTCCATACTTGAGAAATTATGTTTAATGTGGACACTTAGCATGTAATACTAATAATGGATTGATTGTGTATCAATCTTAGGGGATGGAAGTAGAAATTCATTCCCGAGGAAATTATGGGGTTCCCTCTCTGGTAAAGGTTGAGTTATCTCCTTAATATGAATTTGATGATCATTCATAAAAATGTAGATATAATAGTTGGTGAAATCCATATGTATTGTGTTGATGGATTAGATAAAGGGGATGTATAATTTCCTTATTTGCATCATGATATAAAAAAAAGAACAAATTTATTCTTTTAATTGTATATTTGATTTAGAAAACGGACCATGGGATGACTTTCTATACTTTTACTTATGATATCTTAAGTTTATGAAATGAGAGGAGAAACTTATTTTGGAGGTTGGTTTTATTCCCCATGAGGGTTCCCATGATATATGCTGTGTAACTCTATTTTGTGTTTTGTAATTGTTATTATTCATGGATGTTATACTTGCTTCTATTGTGATTAGGATAGATCATGGATACTGCATAAGTTGGAATTTAAATATCATTTGCCTTTTTAAAAATATGATGCATTTACATTCTTATAAAATGGTCATTAGAGGGTTATATGATGCATGCTTTTAATATCAAGCAATGTTTCATAAGTGAGAATGGTTATAATTGCACTTAAGGTTATTGGATCTAATATCGAATAATGCCTTTGCTTTTTCAATAAATGGCTCTTTTATTATGATGTAATGGTTTATAATTTGAATCAAGTGAAAGTCTTGATGTGAGTAAAGCAATATTTATGTATTGTTTAAATAATACATGCATGGTATTCTGTTTCAAATAATAGAATTAGGAAGTAAGATTGAAATTACATTCAATTGGTTAAGTAACTAAAATTCCTAATGAAAGTAGAGATAGAAACAATTAAACCAAGGAGATCATACATATCATGATGGGATGCAAGGTTATATAGAAAATTTTTACTCCTATCACGAGAGTTGACACTAACCATGTCGTAATCCTCCTGGTTACTTGCTACACTACTTGATGTTGATTCAAATATGCTTGGTTGTAAACTTGACATGTTAGATATGTACACAAAAAAATTCTATCTCATGTCTGGTTGGTAATTTGAGGTTGTTACAATCAAATAAATCACATGAATAAAAGGTCAAATATTTTCATCTATTAGAAGTAGACTGCAAAGAAATATATTTAAATAAACCCAAGATCAATCACAAAGGAGCTATTTGTGATCAAGACAATGAAGATATAAAGTCTAAATATTCAAATAATGAAGATAGATGTTAACACAAAGAAGAACTCAAGCAAGAAGCAAAAGACGAATCTTGTGCAAAGGTTCATGAACAATGCAAGGTCACTTGAAGATTGAAGGTGGAGATCATGCTTGAAGACTAAAGTCTTCAATAACTAAATAATGTAATACAAAGGGGTGTTGAGGAATGCTATATTATTTGGTACATACAAATGTACCCCTATGGTGCCTTCATGGTACAATTGCAAATATGTAATAGATTAGGGTTGAGTCTATAGTTTAGGAGTGTGATTTATAATTTTACTTTCATGTAGGTATCAATGTGCATGAAATTCACAAGTATCACGTAAGTTAGAGTGCAAGAGTGTATTGACAAAAAATTACACATGCCTTGTAAGTGTGCAAATATGTAAAGTGAGGATGTGCATGAGTGTCTTGTATTAGAAGTGCATGTAGAAGAGTAGGAGTCCTATAGAAGTATGCAAGTTTCATAGATTCAAGTGTGCATGTAAGAAGAGAGTGAAAAGTCTAGTATGCAAGCAGTAAGATGATAAGCCAAAGGTCATGGGAGATGTCATATGGAGAGCAATAGTCAAATATATGAAGAGTCACATTTGTAATAGTATGATTAGACATCATACATAATGAATACTTGTTTTATGGTGTTTAAAATTTTAATTTTGAATATATTTTTAGATGAAATTGTATTGAATCTAATATGAGTTTGATTTTTGTATGGAATCAAATGTTTTTGCTAATACAATGCATTTTTTATTACATAACCTAACACGTTTGGACTATATAAATTTTTACTTGAACAAGTCTCTAAGTATCACAACTTCAGTTTTATTCTATACATGGTAATAAAAAGGGTATTTAGTTTTAAGATATTATTATTTTTTGTATAACAAAACAAAAACATATAATTGATAATACCCTTTCAAAAAATATTTACACCCACTACAATTAATTTATGACTTATTATCCACAAACAACATAGGGTTTTTAAACTGGGAGTAGTATTTGACTAGTTCAACCTATAATACAGTGCAAGATAAAATTCTAAACTCCATTCCATTTCATTGATTTTGGTTTTTGCTAAATAGAATAAAAGTATTCTGGAGTTTGCTCTCCTATAATTTTATTGATATCCTTATAGTTAAGGTTGGTTTAAATAAAACTAGTCACTAACTCATGCATTTTTATAACAAATTGTGGACCTCCTTTTACAAATGTTGAGTGTGTCATATTTTATTATGTTGTCCTTTAATAGCCAAATATCTATTCTCTAGAGGAAATTTAACGATAAACATCATAAGCATTCAAGAAGTTTGACTAATGATGAGAATACCCTTTTCCTATTTTGTTAGACTTGAATATCCTAATATATGTTATATTTGTTAGGACAAATACACATTACAATCTTCTCTCTATTTATAGAGGAACATGAACCATAATAAATTTATGTCATACTCCATTGTAAATGTCAAGCCAAACCATTTTTTTCTTGTCATTTTTTGATAAAATTACTAAATAATTGAACATCCCTCTATTCCTAGTGCGTCATATTTGCATACCCTAATATTTATTCAATATTAAAATAAGCGTCTTTAAATTTATGGTGGTGGTGAGTTTGGTAGACATGTTTTTGGTACTTTTTGTCTCTTAATGGTATTACTTTTAAAAGGGATACTCTCAAGAAAAATAGGGTAGATGAGCAAAACAACATGGTCATTTTGGAGATGTACATTCCATATCAAATAGATGGAGATAAAATTTTGGGATGAAGCTATAATTTGTGTTGCACATATCATCAACAAGATATTGACTTGGGCATTCCAAAATATGATACCTCTTAATTCCATGCTTCCTAATTTCATATATTTAGGCCTATTGCATGGGCTTATAGTTTCAAATATAAGAAAATAAACTCAAGGCTAAGATTTATTGATGTATTCATGTGGGTTATTATGATACTTCTAAGGTTTATCATATTTATGACCTAATTAGTTGGGATAAAATCATTTGACATAACATGTTAAATGATAATATTCTTCATTCAACCCATTTGGACCCACTTTTTATCCTTTTAGTAGATGATCCCATCCATCCTATTTATTTTTCTCCCTTACAAATGTTCCAATTGAATCTTCTCTAAAAATTATAGATTCACAAGCTATTAGTTTGTCTTATAGTGGATACTAGTGTTTGGTTGTCACCACTCCAAATTCTCCATCAAAAAATCCTTATATGAATCTTACTTCATATGAGCTTGACCCCCTAATGCATTGTGAGATGATGTTAATGATATGATAGAGGGTGGATACTAAATGGATTCTTTTAATCCTTCTTCTAATGTTGTTTCTATATAATATATGATCAAGCCTTCTCTAGATCACCCAATACCGAACCCATTCTTGCTTAGGAATATCATTGGAAACATCCTCCTTCTTGAGCTTTGGTCTTAAAGATTCATGATTTTGGATAGCCTCTCAGTTTCTTTTAGGCTAAGGGATTTTTTTAGTGAGAAGATGCTTTGTTGGAAGAATATGAGTCTTTGAAGAAGAACTAGACTTGGAGTTTGTTCCTTTATATAAGGATAAGATTGTGTTTTTTTGTAAGTGGGTCTACAAGATCAAATGCACATAATATGATTATATTGAGAAGAAAAAGCCATAGCAATTTGTTAAAAGTCTCTCTTGGGAGTGAATTGGTTATATAGAGATATTTTTCTTGTTGCCCAAATGGATTTGATATAGATAATTCCCTTCATTGTTGCTTCTTATAGATGGGAATCTCATCATATGGATGTGAAGAGTGCTTTTCTATTAGAAATATAGAATGGATTCATTAACTATGATCAACCTTAGCATTTATTTGATAGTAGAATAAATACACTCATGAACAAGAATGGAAGATGTCAAGAGAAATAATAACCCTCACAAATACCTATAGTTTGTGTACCCTTTATATGATATGTCATAAATGACATATTATCCACAATATTCCCATCATTATGTTAATGCTCAATCAAAGTATATATAATAAATTTCTAAAAATTTTAAACTTCACACATGCAAGAGACTTTGTCAAAATATCTATACACCGCTCCTATACTAGACAATATTAGAGTTATATGTTGTGTTATTAAACATGTTCATAGATGAAATGAAATTAAATCTCAATATGTTTTATGTGTTAATAAATTATTTAATTACAATTAAGATATAGAACTCCTTGGCTGTCACAACTCAAGAAGGTTGATTGCTTTTGTAGGATGCTCATTCTTCAAAATTACAATGTAACTATATTATCTTGTAGAAAACTCCTCTCGTAGTGTGATATGTAACATAAATGGAAGAATGAACAAAAACATGTTACTTCTAACCTTTCCAATAAACTATATTGGATCCTAGAAAGAATACATATCTAGAAGTGGATATTTTATTATCAATGTATACTCCATAGTTTGAATCCATAAAATCTATAAATAATAATTAATCATTCTTCTTGCACTTTAGGCTATACTCATTTATAACATGAATTTATTAATGTATCCTTTTTACTATTTTTCAATGCCATACCATTGATTCTTTTATGAATTGTAAAATATATCTAACATAACTAATATTTGGTCTAGTATATATCAGATAAATGAGACTCTCAATCAACTAGTTATAGAGAGTACCATTCACCCATGGAGATTGATCATATTAGAATAGTTGAAAACCATGTTTTCATTGAAGTGTCCATGGGCTTGTAATATTTCATCTAAAACTTCTCAAGCAAAGTCATGACATACTTTATTTATGAGATGAAAATATGGTTCTTAGTTTACCACACCTACAAGCCAAGACAATAATGCTTTAGTTCGATATCAATTATGAAAATGAATAGTTTAATGCTTTCTTAGTCTCTTTAATAAAATTCACTATACTCCTAATGATCATATTATTGACATACAAAATTATGATCATGATGCAAGAGAATATGAGCATAAATGGTTATGGGTAAAGTAATGGCCACCTATTTGTAATTGTTAGCAATGCATATAAAATGACCATTTTATTGCAAGGAAAAGGAGAGGAAGAGAGACTTGTAAAAGAGATATGAAGAGGAAGAGGAAGATATGAAGAGGAATCAATAGAGAGGCTAAAAAATAGAGAGGATAAATGAGAAGAGGAAGGGGAAGGAAGACATGCAGAGTGAGATAAAAGAGGTAGATGTTTCTAGTTAGTTATTTGAATGCATGGGAGTCAATGGAATAAAAGGGGAAGATGTAATATACAACCAACTAGCACATTAGAAATAACATTAAAATTCCACCTTGAGTTTGTTCTATGTTTGTTAGAATGGTAATTGCATTAAAATTTTGTATGTTGTATACACTAGTTTTTGTGTAGAATTGCAGGTAAATTGCAGTTTGTGTGAAGACACTGTTTGAATTTCCATATCGAGGAATTATCATCCAAGTCAGGATTGTCTATATGACTCAAAATTTTATTAACAACTGACCATTCAAGTGGATATTGTCATGTTGTACAAGTGGAAGTTACCTCAGGTTGTACAAGTGGAAGCTACACCATGTCATACAAATGAAAATTGTAGTGTTGTATAAGTTAAAACTACATTGTGTCATACAAGTGGAAGTTACATAGCGTTGTACAAATGGAATTTATATTGTGTCATACAAGTGGAATTTGTATTGTGCAAGTAAATATTGCACCATACCATACAAGTGGAAGTTGTACCATATTGTACAAGTGAAAATTTCACTGTGTCATACAAGTAAAAATTGCATTGTGTCATACAAGTGGAACTTATACCATGCCATACAAGTGGAATATACACCATTTCATACAAGTGGAAGTTGTACTATACTATATGAATGGAAGTGTTTTCCAAGTGGAAGTTGCACTATATTGTACAAGTGGAATTTGCACCAACTTGAAAGTATTGTCATCATATAACATGAACACACCATATTTTATCCTTGCCATCTTTTCATATAGTGCATGCAAATAAAAAAATAAACTAAATCGTACATTGTTGGTGTTTTTTAACCATGAATCCTTTGTTTCTAGGGGAGGTTGTTATTCATTTGAATCCCTTTGTCTATTTTGCATTATATGATATCAAAGCAGATGTTTTATTTTTAGAGGTCTTTAATACATATCAAAGAAAAATATGGTATAATAAAGAAGAGAAATACCACATGATCTAGGACCCCAACCAACATATATAGCTAAAATGTTGAGAGGAATTACAGCAGGTTGCATGCAATAGAGACTTTACAAATGATATGTATTCATTTTGAGGAGGCTAGTGATAGGGAAAATGAGGAGACTGATCACCCAAAAGCTCAATATGAGGAACAAGAAGAAGAACCAGAGAAAAAATTGATTTGGGTGATCTCTTATATGGAAAGTAAACAAAATATGGATACTCTTAGTTTTAATGAAAGTCTAAATCTAAAAGAACTAATAAACTAGAAAAAGGACATGGAAATATTCTTTGACTATGAATTGATGGAGGATCAAATTTGCATGCACCTAATTAAAGGGATATGCTTTCATTTGGTAGGATCATGCACAAAAAAAGAGGTAGCAAAAGGTAAGGATAGAATCCAAAAATGGGATAAGTTTGTATCGAAGATAAAATCTAAATTTCTATTTGCTAATTATAAATTTGGATTCCATAGAAGACTCTAAAACCTTAAGAAAAAGGAGTTGGGAGTAAAAGAGTATACTAAAAAAATTTATAAAGTGACCATAAAAGCTAGTCATATTGAAGATGATGAGGAGAAAGTGGAAATATATATAAATGGACTAAGGTTGTCCATACAAGATGAAATTGGTATTGTTATCATCTCTAATTATTTTTGTTAGAATAATCGTGCATCATGAGGAGCGATACAACGAGGCCATAGTCAAGAGAGTGGGGTTTGGCTTGATCAAGGGCCTCTAGGAATTTTTACAAGTTCAAATCCTTGTTAATATATGATATTTATGGCACACTTGAACTCAAAAGGGGAAAAGGGATGTGAGAAAAGTAAAGTAAAAAACTTAACAAAATAAAAAATGTGGCAATGCATCGAAATATCCACTAATATCCATCTACATAATAGACCTGAATATTATGTGATAACGGTGAACTTTTCCACTCCCCAACATAGTTAAGCACAAATGATATTTTCTAGTGTAGGCATGCATAAAGAAGGAGGTTCTAAAAGAAGCAATAGATGGATGATCCAAAAATTAACATAGGCCCATCACACATACATACATCAAAAAAACCCAAAGCAGGTAAATACTACAAGCATCCACATATAAAAACAAGTTCTTAGGAAGTCACAAATGACTAGTCCAAAGATTGACCTAGGAATCCGTATATATATATACAAAAATAGTGTAATTATAGATATAGTTTCAAAAGCAAGGGTTTGATTTACCCACAAGCCAGTCAAGAATTGACTACTATACAAAAGTAAATTAAGGGAGATCCTATAAGAGTATACAATTGTAAACTCACTAATCCTTCTTATAGTCTATGCTATTGCTATTTATAGATTACAACAGGAAGATTTCCCTTCAAAATTATTCATAGGTGAATATGAAAACTCTAACTACATCTTCTAGAGATCCTAAAATGAGGTACCTCCATGTCAAAATAGATGTTAGATCTGGGACTACTATTACAATGGTTCTCTTAATTGAATGTCTAATCCATTAAATTCAAATATAATTTGGTAGGTGGTCTTTATATTTCTAGGTAGGAATACATTAACTCGGCATACCTACTTTGCCATAGTTCTTAATTATTTGAATTAACTGAGATATTAGTGGTAGCTCTAAAATTTTGACACACTCCTTGGTCATTTCAAAATATAGCCTACCCATAGGATGGTTGGAAATTTTGTTGTTAGTTCTTGATTGAACATAAAAAAATGTTTGATATCAGAGTGGCCTTTGTTAGGAAGACCCTTGCTTTTCCACCTCATTTTCATAGTTTTCGAGACTTTTCTTTCCTTCATTTAATGGGATTTGCACAAGTTTTGATTGTTGAAACTTATTTTAGCATATCTCAAGAAAAGGGTATCTCCTTGTATTAATTTTATAAAAAAATTGATTGCCTCTAGTCGAGACTTTGCCTTAAAAGCAAAAATTAGTAGTGCGAAACCACTATAGTTTTGGAAGCTGATAGAGGTCTTCTAGCTTGCTTGAAGAAGAACTAAAAATTACCTTTGTCCTTAGGCTCAAAGTCAAAATTTTGAAATCCCTACAAAAGAAAACACAAAAAATCTAAAAAAAAAAGGTTAGCAAAATAAGATCACAAGGTGAAAAGTCTCTTTAGTTCTTGCTTGATCCCTTCCCATTATTCATATAAATCATCTAGAATTGATTGTGTGCAACTTCTACTTTGATATTTTTCCTTATTGGGAGGTTTTCAATTTTTGTAGTGACTTGGTATATCTGAGCCTTAAGATCAAGGATTGGTTTTGTTGCCTATACAATGTATTCTAGTTATGGGAATTTTGACTATTTTTTAGAAGGTAAACTAATTTCCTTACAATATTTGAGAATATTTATATATTATTGTTCTATCATCATTTCATTCCTTTCACTATGGGGATAAGGGAACCCCTTTTGTAGTACTATATCAATTTCGACCTTGAACCATGTCATGGTGTTGTTTAACAATATGAATTGAGCTTCATAGACATGTACAATTTATTCCTTGTGAACTAGGGCCATTACCTTATATATCATTGATTTTATATTAGAAATCCTCACAATCTCCAGTTTGTATTCAGTTACCAGAATATTTTCTGGTATATCTTAGCCTTCGTTAATTTTATAGAAATCAAATCCATTCTAGATTCTATGTCCAATCTATTTTTTTCTTCCAACTAAAAAACTAACTTGATAAATTTGAATGTCTAGTAGAGTGGGTGAGCCATATTGATAATTTGGTTCCAATAGAAGATAGTAATTTTCTTAGTTAGACCTTGAATTTATTGTTGCTTCTCCACTTTGTTTTCTATTGAATCTATTCCATTTCCTTTTGTATGCTTTGCCTCTCTATATAGAAATCTATATCCTGTTCAGTTAACCATCCTGAGAGTTCTTCAATTTGTTTCTCTTTTGACTTTATGAGACAATTTGTGGATTAGCCTTCTAGGCATTTAACTAATCTATCCACCTATTGTCATAGTGCCTTGGTTTTTGCTTTAGAATTTTTTAGAGTTCCTTTTACCATTTTTAACTCTTTTTCTATCTCTTCCAATTTGAGCTTTAGAGTTTCACAATTGTGCCCCACTATTTTTTTATTTCCTCTTTGAATCGTATCCTATCTCAAGTATGCATATCTTTCAAATCTAAGCTTTTTGATACTATTCACTAGTCTTATTTTATCATCTGGTCTTTAGTCTTTGCCACTAGGGAATCCCTTCTAGAAATATTTAAATTGTCATCTTGAGGAATGAAATGGAAATGCATTTTGGTAGAAGCTCATAATCTTGTGAATAGTTCTTGCTTCTATTCATTAATTTTTTCTATTTGTTGATGAAGATTTTGTAATTCTTGAAGTTGTACAACATGTAGTTTGTTGGAAGAGGACTTAATTGAAAAGTGGAAGTGCCATTGGAGGGCTATGAAGTTTTTTGGGCTTGGTTATTTGAGTTGTGAATGGGCCCTTGGGGTTTTTGGTTACTAAAATGACCACATACAGTGTCTTATTTGCTATGTTTACCACCTTTAAGGATGTTGGATGCTCCACAAAGGGGTTTGTAGGGTTAACTAGAGGTTCAATTCCTCGCTCTTATATTGCTCCAAATAGGCTAGCTATTTTATCTCAAACAGTCACAAATGTTGTTGCAATGTTTTTCTCCATTAATGCTTGCTCTTCATTTGCTTGTATGTTATACTTTGCTTCCTGCATTTGAGTCTAATGAGTATCTTTCTAGATTCAAACTTCGTGTATTTCTTCTTTTGATGATGATTATTATTGAATTACCAATATTTTTCTCTTTGGAAGGGTCTATCCCTTACCTTACCTTGCTCTTTCTCTTTTTCCAAATATCCAAATGAAGACATTATGGTATTTTCTTAATTGGGATTAACTTTTACAACTACATTCTTCTTGATTTTTTTTAATATCTCCTTTGAGTGTTCTTAGCCATAGGTTATACTAAACACTTTGTCTTCATCTAGGTATAGAATCCCATAGGGCACTTCTATTTTATCAATATCTTGATGAAACTTCCACCATGCTCTAATCTTATTATTGCTCCATCTTAGTTTCTTAAGCATTTTTTGTATAGATGATCCAATTGTATTTGCAAGGTTGAAGTCTTTTATCTTTTTATAGAAACTTTCATATGTTTCCTTTTGAGGTTCCAACTATATAAAAATATCCCTTCTAAGTGGGAGAAATACCTTTTCCTATTTTATTATGTACTTTTCCAAATTAGGTGTCAGTTCATGTTCAAATTTTCTATAGATGTGAGCATTTTTTAACCAGGTTGTAAATTTTTCATCAGGATCATAGCTCCATGTATATTGCAAAACCTCTAGACCCAATGATTTTTAATCAAAAAACCCCTTGTGGGGTCACCTTGGTCTGAGAGACCATGACCAAGGGGTTCTACACCATCAAACTCACCCAAGATTTTCACCCGACCCTTCCTACACCAACATTATCAATTGGATTTTATGTATCCAATTCAACTTTTTGGTAGGGTGGATATTCGAACCTGAGACCTACCTTGGAAGATTGAAATCTCCTCTCTAATTCACCTACAAAACCTGGGTGCCCCCCCAAAAATTTTAGCTTTGCTTATAACCATTCAATTGCTTTTATTTTATTTTGGGTTATTTTTTTGAAATGGAATAGGTTTTTGTAGAATCCCAATTTTTTTTGCCCATTTGCATAGGTAGAATCCATAAAATTATCTTGCCTTAATATCTCTATGCATGTCATTCTATTGGTTACATAAGCTAGAAAAATAAAGATTGTCCCTCTAAAACCAAAAATAAAAATTATAGTTATTTCCTCCAGGAAATACCAATCTCCTTTTATTTGTGTCTTCAAGATTTTCATGGTTTCTATCGATATCCATTTAGGCTCCTCTCCTTTCAATGCTGCTACTGTGGGAACCAATAAGTTATTTGAAAATGCATGATAAGGGGAACATTGGTATAATATATCTATCCATTCAATTATAGGGTTTGCCCTACCTTGTTCATTCCCCCTTATAAGATTTAGGTTCTCAAAATTCTAGCTATTTGATATAGAATAAGATATACAAAGAATGAATAGTACCTAAATTTTTTATTCCCTCCAAAGTTGATCATCCCCTCATGATTTTTCTAAGAAAATAAATCATTAAAGTAAAAATGAATGGTTTCCTCCTTATGTTGCATCTTAGCATATGCACAATGGCCAACATATCATCTACTATTTTGGTGTTATTAGGAGCTCTGAAGATGAAAGTTGCCATACTAAAAATATATTTTGCCTCTTGCATAAACATATCATATTCCAAAGAAAAATTTGGCATGGTATTTATGGCTCTAACAAGTTTCTGATTTAGGAAACTCAATTTATCTCTTATCTTTAGGTAATGTAACTTAGCAGCTTGTAGGTTTATCTTGGAATCCTTTGAAACTTGGAACATTTTTTTGATGGCCTTCCAAGATATTATTACCTAAAAGGAACTACCTTGGAAACCTAGAATCATTTTGGAGTGGGGGTCGTATTGTCCTACACATGTCTTTACCAACTCATAACAAAGATGTACTTGTGGGAGGAGGTATTGGGTGATGCAAATATTCCATACTCTTGCTATGAAGGACCATTCCTCAACTTCTAGTTGCCTTTGATAAGCTTCATTTTTTAGAACCATCCTATATTTTTATAGTATGAGGTCCCCAACCCTCTTAGTTTCATCTTCAATATATTTGGGTGACTAAGTATTCGCATCCTATGCTTACTTTACCTTTTTTACTATAATATTGTGTGGAATAGTTGCATCCTTTCCCTTTTTCTTAAATTCCATGGATACTAATGGCTTTCCCATAATGAATGTTGGGTTGGAATATCTTTTGTAGTGGGGATAAATGGCTATACACATAGGTGGTTATCTTAGAGTCTCTATCTTATCTTGGTATCACCTTCACTCTAGAAATAATATTTTAGATTTCTATTGGTCAACCAAAACCCTTGGTCTATGTGCCCTAGTTTATAATTGGTTGCATCCTTTCCATTTTTAATCTTAACTCATAAATATCCATTTGTCTCTATTTTTACCATTGCATATTGCTTGATCAATCAAGGTATTACAATTGTCATGATAGCTTCTAGCACCTTGATTTTACCAAATGTTAAAAAAATTAATCTAGAGAAAGGCCATTATTAATCCTACCCTAGAACTTGGCCCCAAAAGTGGGTCCCAGATCCCATACCTTGGTTGATATTGAACTTGAGAAATTCTTTGAAGAGAGCACATATTATCCCTTACCAATCCAACCTCTTCCTATGGTCATGTTTTGCACAATGTACCCTTTTCATGTTGGAACCTTTTTCTTAAGTCTATTTGAAAATTGTCGAACCTTCTCCTATTTATTTCACCGTACATATTTTTATTCCAATTGAGTATTCTTTTTTATTCTATGCTTTGATTTCTGATCATGTAGTTTTTATGGTGAGAAGAGTGTTCTCCTTTTATTACATAAAGGGGATCAATTATTTTATTTTTGTGTTAGCTCTGCATCCACCCTTGTCTACTAAGATCCCTCTACACAATAGGTCTGAACCCTATGTGCCAACGGTGAACTCTTACACTCCCTAACATATTTAAGTATAAATAATATTTTCCAATGCAAGCATGCATAAAGAAGGTGGATTCTGCAAGAATCTATAAATGGTTGATCCAAAAATTGATATAGACCCCTCACACATACATACATTAACAAAAATTAAAGTAGGTAAAGACTACAAGTACACACACACATAGAAATAGTTCCAAAGGAAGTCTTAGATGACTAATACAAAAATTAATGTAGGTCTCCATATATATATCTACAAATAGTGCAATTACAAATATTGTGTCTAGAGTGGGAGCTTGATTTACCTCCAAGCTTCTCATGAATCAACTACTATTCAAAGGAAAATTAAGGAAGAACCTATAAGAGAATACAACTACAAACTCATTGATCCTTGTTACAATATATGCTACTACTATTTATAGATGACAACAAGGAATATTTCCCTCCAAAATTATCTACAAGTAAATCTAACAACTCTAGCTACCTCTTCTAGGGATCCTAAACATTAAATGAGGTACCTTTGGGTCAAAATGGCACAAGTCACACACATTTATTGGGAAGGACAGGTGGAACTAAACCGCCAAGGCATCCATTATCCCATGTGGAGTGGCAAAAGTGTAAGAAATTTTTTTATTTTTTTCTTCCTCTCCTACATGCAAGTAGAAATTAGAGGGACACGTAAATTTTAAACATGTACTATTTTGAAGAGCATTTTTGGAATTTTTCCTAGGAGGAAAATCTAATAAATTAAAGATTCTACTGGAGGGAAAAAACTTCCTAATGTTTTGTTTGAATGAGATATTGTTTCTCATAATTCAAGGAAACATTATGCCTTCCAAATATAGCCTTATTTACAAGCATAAAAAAATATTTTTTGAACATAATTTAGTGGAAGCACAATCTTCTCTTTTTTAAAAAGTATCATACAACTTATTCATGCTCCAAATTTTCCTAGACGGAGACAAAAATCATGAGCAAGACCACGTAAACTAGCAAAGAATCATGGGAAGGACCAAGTAAACCAAAAAATCATTGTGAGCATGACCACATACACCAACAACAAGCACCAATTTTTCTTTCATTATTATAGCAACTACGAAAACTTGATACCCTAGAATTCATTCAAAGACTAGATATTTTGACACTTTGAACATCACCAACTTCTAAAGACTACATATATCCAAACACTTTAGAATATCCCTTTCCAATTCTTTAGTTTGGAATTTTATTAATGTTCATTTTTTTTAATAATTTATTGTAATATGGAGTGCATTCTTAGTCGTACCTGATACTTCTCAAAACAAGTGAACATCATAAGTACACTTGTAATGGATCAAAATATTATATAAAGGTACACTTTCAATAGATATCGATGCCTTGGGTTCACCCTAAATGGGTATACTAATAAAAAAAGTGAACCTTGTAAATAGTAATCTACTCTAATACACTCGGTGGTTGTAGCGACTAGTTAATCATGCAATTTTCTAGGATGGTAATATTACAATAAGGATACTTCATTGTTGCTAAAGTAAAGTGAGGCCAAACCCACTTTTTCTTAAGTACTCTAAGAGTACTTAATTTTCTTAGACCCAAAGGCCAACCTAGCGGTAGACACAAAGGCAACAAACCTAGAGGTGGACCCATTGGAAAAATACAAAAAGGTGATAGAACCAGAGGCAAACCCATAGGTGGACCTAGGGATATTTACCTAAGCAAGAGCAAGAGCAACCATAACTAAGAGCCAAAGTAGCCAGATCTAGACCAAATCAACCAAGGTCAAAAAGAGCCAGAGCCAAGTACCTAGACATTTTCCCAAATAATGTAATAAGGAGGGATGTTGGAATATTATTACATTATTCTAGACAAATTATAAGTGGCATTAGCCACCTCCAAGAATTTAATATGCTCTTATATTCTTACCTACAACACATGGTTTTGATCTTATGGTATTGGCCATCCATGGGATATAAAAATGTATAATTATACATTAGTGTTTAATAAAATATAATCAAGAATTTTCTAACATAATCCATTATTATGAAAGTAGTACTATTGAAACCAACAAAGGAGGTGTATGATTCAGTGCAAAGAAGAAGTCTTTTTAGAACTATATTCAAATGAGGCAAGTGTTGCAAAATCATTATGGATAATCTTGTCTATATGGAGATGGTATTAAAGCTTGGGTTGAAGAGGATTGAACACCTAAATATATATAATATCTCATGGTTGCAAAAGAGACATCAATGTTTAGTAAGTGAACAATATATAATGAACATTTAGATTGGTTATTGCAAATATGAGATACTATGTGACATCATTTCGATGGATGCTTGTGATATATTATTGGGAATACCATGGACATTTGATAGAAAGATAGTGCATGATGGTAGGGGAAACACCTAGACTATTGAAAAATGTGGAAAGGAGTATACATTAATTCCATTGAAGGATAAAGGAGAAAAAGTGGACTACTATCCTACAACATTCTTGAATACAGATAAACAATTCTTAAATGTTCATGAGATAATGTAGAAGAGAAAATTGGTAGTGTTGAGATAAGTTGTGTAACAAGTTGAGGTAAAGGTAAAAATAAGAAAGAGAATAAATATGGAGAATAGGTAGTTGGACTAGGTAACTAGTACTAGTGACAATGAAGATGATGATGCAACGATTACCACTTCTATTTTAAAATAACCCTTGAGTGATACTATAGATAAAGAGAAAGAGAAAAGGAATGATAAAGAGACAATTGAAAAATATAAACCTTGTCATGTCATTGATGACCAAGATAAATTCCTATTGGATTTTAAGCCTTACTACCATAGAATATCATAGGTCCCAATATAAAGAAACCACAATATTAAAGGTCTAAATATTAATAATGAAGAGTAGGATTATATATATATATATATATATATATATATATATATATATATATATATATATATGTGTGTGTGTGTGTGTGTGTGTGTGTGTGTGTGTGTGTATGTATATCAAATTCCAATATAATAATGAAATAACATTCACATATAATATCAAATATGAATGTAAATATCCAAAATCATTCATGTATAATCATGAAGAAAACTTATAATATAAATTTCTCAAAGTTTGTATACAATAATTATTATCAAATGCTTCTCGTTCTTGTGGTGTATTCATTTTTGTTACATTATATGGAGATTTGTATCCATAATATAGACATAGAATATGACTCTTCATATACTTGACTATTGTTCTCCATATGACAACTCCTATGACCTTTGGATTATCATCTTGCCTCTTGTATACTAGACTATTAATTTTCTTCTACATGCATACTTGAATCTATGAAACTTGCACACTTCTACATGACTCTTAATTCTTCCTAATACAAGATACCTGTGCACATCTTCATATCACATATTTGGACACTTACATACATGACACTTGTGTACATTCTCTCAATACACACTTGTACTCTAAGTTACATGAAACTTGTACATTTACTGTACATTGAAACTTACATAAAAGAGAAAATATAAATCACTCATCTAAACTATAAACTCAACCCTAATCTATTACATATTTGAATTTATACCTTGAAGGTACCAAGGGGTACATTTGCATGTACCAAATAATGTAATATTATCCAACAAGTCTATATTTCCAAAGTTGATAGTGATAGTGGTACTTTAGAGTGTGGTGAAGGTCATTGTGATAGTGTGTGGTATCTAAATAACGATAATAGATATCAGAGTGGAAATGAAGAGATTGGGTGCTTTGATATTAACACCAAAGGTATTAGTTCCAATTTAATAAGAAGAATGAGGTATATTGGTAAAGGATGAGGAAGATATGGGTAAGGTGCAAAAATACCCATAATGGTAGAAATAAGGCCAAGGAATGAAGACCTTGGATATACAAGTTAATAAAGAAGAATGAGACTAAATTTGTAAGAAACATGATTAGTACAAGGGATGAAGGTCGTAGGATGGTTTGTTGTAGTTAGTGTGGAATATCTGGACATGTAGCAACTAGGTGTTGTAAACTACATAATTGTGATATTTGTGGAGGATATAATCAATCCAACCGAAGGTGTTGACACCAAGAGAATACAAAAAAACTCATGTTCATTGTAGTTGGATGGATATGATGGAATGGGACACAATGAAACAAATATTGGGTGGATTCTACAAAAGGAGGTATTTTTCTTAGAATAGAGTAAGGATAAGATAAAAAAGGTGGTCTTGTGACAAAAGCCAAGTTAAAATGGAAATAACTTGGAAGATAAATTTATGTTCATGAGTTGTAGCCCATGAAGCATTTATATTACCTGATGAGTATGACACAAAGGCATATTAGCATAAGTGGTTGTGCGTAAAGTAACAACCACCTATTTGTAACTATCAACAAGGATAAATATCCTTTTATTGCAAGGTAAGGGAGAGGAAGAGTGACATGTAGGAGAGAGATGAAGAGGAATATTTGAGGAGGAAGTGATAGAGATGTCGATAAATAGAAAGAAGAAATGAGAAGAGGAAGGATAAGGAAGACATGCAGAGTGAGATAAAAGAAAGGTTTCCAATTACTTATTTGAATTCATGAGAGTTAGGGTACTGAAATGGGAAGATGTTTAATATACAACCAACTAGTGCATTAAAAATAACATTAACTTTTTACCTCAAATTTTTTATGTGTACTTGAATGGTAACTGCAGTAAATATTGTAGGTTACATAGACTTTTTTTTGTGTAGGATGGTAAGTGCATTGCAATTTATGTAAAGATATCATTTTTTTTTGTATTGATAAAAAAAGGGGTTGAAGGGCCCCGAACCTTTACACAAAGCTCAAAATATATACAAGAAAAAATAAGAGAAGATCATACAAATGCAAGATAGCCCTATCTTAGTAAAATAAATAAACCTGGGCTAAACCTGTTGATGGAGAAGCTGAAATAATATTCCTCCCGCTATCCTTCTATTTAACGTAGTTGATGCAATGCTCAATGCTTTACATAAATGATAAAGAAACTACTAAAAATAATGTAATTTAGTGTGCTCAAATCCTTCATCGCATGATCCCAATAAGTATTCTACTTTGCTCTACCCTCTTTATCTGCTAGCTTCATTATCAATTCTTATAATATTTTCCAACTCCATGGGGGCATATGACCAGACCTTGAAATTCTTAGATTTAATTGTCGTATTCACCATTTTATCGGTAACTTTGTTTCCCTCTCTATAAATATGTTTAACTTGAATTTATTCTAGGTTTCCCAAAATACTCCTCACATCTGTAATTATTTGGAAAATACTAGAATTATTTAACTCCCATTTTTTAAGGGAAGTTATAATATTCTTGGAATCCCCCTCAAGAAAAATTCTCCTAAAACCCAAATTCACTACAATTCGGAGGCCTATAAGCATTGCCCTTGCTTCAGCTTGGTGATTTGTGGTAATTCCTAGATCCTCAGCATATGCAACCACTACTTGACCTCTGTCATTCCTAATGAGGCCCCCACCACCAACATGACCCGGGTTACCTTTTGCAGCTCCATCGAAGTTAATTTTTACCCAGTATTTGTGGGGACGTTCCCATATAGTATCTAGTCTTACCTTATTTATTTTTTCTATATTTAAGATATCTATTTCTCTAGATAGGATCATTAGAAGATTTTCATGGCCAACATTTTTTTTAATACAATCCTCCAATAGGGCTATTTTTATCCTTGCATAAACCCCAATTATTCCTCTAGTTTTATTTTTGAACACTCATATGTTTCTTTCCAACAAAATCCCTCAGCAAATATGTGGAATATATTTTTACCAAAAAAATATTGCTTCTTGAGTGCCACTATTCCCAAATCTTGATTAGAGAATCTGGAATGACCCAAGCAACATTAACTTCTCAATAACATATTTAGGATATCATGAAAAAATCACAAGTTCCAAACAGGTGGTCCACACACTCATCCTCTTTGTTACATAAGACACAAACAATTGGAACCACAATCCCTCTTTTGAACATATTGTATTTTGTAAGGATATTATTGAGAATGGAAGTCCAAAAAAATATAGCAACTTTAGGAATGATGTTTAGCTTCCAAATTATTTTAAGCTCGGGTTTCTCTAAGGTTACTTTGCCCAAGACTCTATATCCATCCTTCACTAAGTACTGGCCTTTCTAGTTTCTTCCCTAAATTATCTGATCCTTCCCTAAACCTCTACCTAAATAATAACTCCTTAGGAGGTTTTTGCAGATCTTTACCCCCCAAGCCTTACATATCTTCTTGCACGATTTTCCACTGCTAAAAATTACCCACCCTATGAATGTAGCCATTTATTTTCTTACCATAGGTTCTGGTTAAATGTTATTTAATATATGTGAACTTTTTGTAGTTTGCTAAAGGCTCCTTTTTAATCCAAGGATATTTCCAAAAGTTAATTTAGTCTTCCCTACCTACTCTCCATTTTAGACCTTGCCATAGAACTTTCCTACTTTTGATTATAAACAGACCCACATGGAGGATTAGAACAACTGATAAAGTGGTTTCTGCCCTCCAAGTATTGGTTTTGGATAATGCTAGCCCATTTTCTTGATGCTCCAGTACAAAGCCTCCAACCATGTTTAGCTAGAAAGGCTCTATTTAGATATCTCAACTTCCTCAAACCAAGACCCCCATTCTGTAAAGGCTAGCAACAGGTATCCCAGGCTACGAGATGTATACATTTTTGCATTCAATGCCATCCCATAAGAAATTTTTTTGTAGTCTTTCTAAAGTCTCTTCCACTTTCCTTAACATCCTTAGGAAAGACATGAGATAAATAAAGAGACTTTGAAGCGTGAGTTTTATGAGTTGTACTTTCCCTGCAGAGGATAACAGAGATCCCTTCTAACCTTGAAGTTTCCTATTAAATTTATCAATAATTGGATTCCAAAGTTATATTTCATCTTGTCTATAAACAAAGGTAAACCAAGATAGGTGATAGGGAGATTTTCCTCCTTACAACCCAACACTCTAACTATTTTATCTCTTATACTCTCCACCATGTTTAAAAACATAATCCTATTTTTTTTCATAATTTATTGTTTATGAGATAAAGCTTCACCAATGGATGAATATTTTAGACCTTTGATATTACTATCCTTTCTCTTTCTTTCCAAAGTTCTTCCTAGGGAATCTACCATAATGATAAAGAGATATGGAGACAATGGATCTCCCTGCCTGATTCCTCTAATAGAAGGAAAGAACCTAGTAGATTCTCCATTGATCAAGATTAAAAAGTGGGAGTTAGAAATACACATACCAATCCATGCCCTCCATTTTTCACTAAAACCCATTTGCTCCATTATTTTATCTAATAAATACCATGAAACCCTATCATAGGATTTGTTCATATCCAACTTAAGGAACATGCCTGATACTTTTCTCATTTGAAAAGAGTTTGCTATTTCATAAATGGCAATGATGCTTTCAGTAATATGCTTACTTGCCACATAACATCCTTGATATTCATTAATGATTGAAGGGATGATGTTTTTCAACCGATTGGCCAAAACTTTAGTAAAATTTTTATAAATTGTATTACATAGGCTGATTGGTCTAAATTATTACAATTTATCTATCCCATATTTCTTGGTTATTAGATCAAGGAAGATATTATTCCATTCTATCAACAACTTACCAAGTTCTTGGACTTCTTGGAATGCATTGACTACATCTTCTCCAATAATATCCTAATGATGTTGAAAAAAACCTGGTGGAAAACCATTTGACCCCGGAGCCTCGGATGATTCTATAGAGAACATAACTATTTTAACTTCCTCCTTAGAGATTACCTTGCATAGATATTCATTCATCTTATCATTAACTCCTTTGGAAACATTGATAATGATGCTTTCTATTTCCATGTTGCACTTTGTTTTTTCTTTGCTAAGAAGGTTCTGAAATAAAGTAATGGCCAAATTTTTAATATCATTTAAATCATCATACTTTCTTCCATGTTCCCCCATAATTTAGAGGATTTTATTGTTGTTCCTATGTCTCACAGTTGAAACATGGAAGAATTTAGTATTTCTATCACCTTCCTTGAGCCACAAAACTCTCGATTTCTGTTTCCAATGAATTTTGTCTTGGGCAATGGTATTATGATACTTCGTGAGGAGTTGTTTTCCTTTTCATGCCACTCTAGTTTTCTAACTTCCCTATCCATAGTTTTCTCTATATCTTGGATATCCTTTTTAAGTTGTTGTTTTCTTAAATTGATGTTACCAAAAACCTCTTTATTCCAAATTTTGATTTGATACTTGATGTTCTTTAATTTTTGGGTAACTTTGTACATTGTTGATCCTTGAACCTCCTCCTACCACCAATATTGAATTTTATTTGTAATTTTTGGGTGCATATTCCACATGATCTCATACCTAAAGGGTGCTCCTCCCTACTTCCCCTCCTTTTCCATATCTAGTAATATGGGATTGTGATCTGATCCTATTCTGGGCATACATGTAAGTCTATGAATACTATCTATACTTAGCCAAATTCCAAAAATAATAACTCTATACAAGAACCTTTGAATGTGATCATCCTCCATACTTCTATTTATCCACATAAACTTACCTTTACACATATCTAGGTCAATCAACTTATTATTCTGAATAAAATAATTAAAATATTGCATACCTTGAGTGATGTTAATCTTCCCTCCACTTTTGTCCTCTATTCTTAAGACTATATTGAAGTCACTTAAAACCATCCAATGCAAATTAATGAAAAGACTCCTCTAAAAAATATAGCTTATTCCATAGATGGAATCTCTCACGATCATCATTTTGAGCATAAACCCTTGTCATTACCCAACAAAAGTTAGTTTTTTTGTTCTTCCATTTGACTGCGTAGAATCTCTCTTCATGATCAATTAAAGTGCCCTCAAAATTCCTTCTATCCCAAAATATGCAAATACCTCCAAAAGTACCTTGTGCTAGGCTTATGATCCATTCAACATTCGGCCAGATCTCTTTCTAAATAATGTCAAGTTTTTTTTGTGTCAATTTTAGATTCTTGAAGACAAACAATATCAAGTTTTACTTCCATGAGTAGATCTCTAACAATTCTTCTTTTCCCAGAATAATTTAGCCCCCACACATTCCAAGAAAGGATTTTCATTTTTTTGTTTTGTTTTATGGGATTTTACTCTTAACCATACATTCTTCATTTGGATCTAATTCTTGTCCCTTGTTATTTGGTACTTTTTGTTCTTCTTGTTTGGGGGGTCTTCCTTGTTTTATTTTCCCATAATTACCTGTATTATTTGTATATTTTGTATGTTTTCCAGGAGGATCATTCTCTCCCATTTGATTACATCCTATCGAAGATTCTTCTACTGTTGATTGAGCTATTTTACCCAACTCTAGTATTTTTTTAATCTTGTTTGCATAATCTCCTTAGATTGCTTTGAGTTTTATATTATGCTTAGATCCTTATGTTCCTCAAATTGTTTAGTTTCATTCTTTGAACTTAAAACTTGATTTAATCCTTTCCATCCCTCTATTTCTTTGATTTTAAACCCCCAAACTCCTTCAATCTGATCCTTCTCCTATTTTTAGTCCATTTGAGTGGATGGGGCATCCTCTACCATTTTAGCATCATCTACTAATATTACTTCTTCAACTTCCAAATTACAATATGCATTCTTTGTGTTGATTACAATCACATTTTGTTGTTGTATCTTGGTATTTAGATTTATATGATTTTCAATCATATTTATTTTCATCTTATGGTTACCTTATTCATAATTATTTTCTTTTTCTTGATTGATACTATTCTCTTTTTATTTCCAAAACCACTCAATTTTTGTTTCTCATTATGTTCTTCATATGCTTGTTGGTTTAAAATTGGTCATTTACTTGCATACTCCATTATATTATTAGGATTATGTTGTTCTTCCTTATACTATATAGAAAATCCATTACTAATTTCACTTTTTGCCTCTTCATTTACCTCCTGGTAAATTTCTTGATAATTTTACTTTTCTTGTGCCATTTCTTATGGTCTAGAAGTTTCCTTTTCCATGCTTGTAGTTCGCTTGTTTATTTTATTCTCCTTTTTTTGCCACTTTTTAGTAAATTTGGTTTGTATTTGTGGATGACATTTCCCCTCTACATATCCAAACACTTTACATTGCTTACATTATACCAAAAAAATTTCATATTCAACTTTGTGTTCCCATTCCCCAAGCATCAATTTGATACTCACTTTCTCCACTTTGTCTTGTTCTAGCTTCATGTTTACACAGACTCTTGCATAAAATATTCTTTTTTTATTGTGGGTGGGTGTATCCATGGTTATAAACTATCCAATTTGTGTTACTAGGTCCTTAATAATTTGATCATCCCAATATTCTATAGGCAAATTTGGGAACCTAATCCAAATGGGAATGGAATTTTTTTTTTTGTTTTGTGGGTTGAAGCCCTGATGCCAACGTTTTAGGATAACCAATATTTTCCCAAAGAAAAAATACCTCATGATAAATTTGCCACCATATCCTCCTAAATATTGAACCAGATTAAGAAGTATCCCTTTGATATACCAATAACATTCATTGAACCCTTTGTTTGAATTTTAGAATGAAGCCATCTCCTAAGAACATCTAAATCTAGTCTAGGCCCTAGAAATTTGCCTACCATACTACAATCATTATCCCTCAATATTTTTTTGATTAGGGAGTCAACAATACATATCTTTCTATTTTCATGAGATATCTATGTACCAACTTCTTCGTTAATCACTTCCTTACTTCCTTTGAGAATTGATACCCAATAATCCTTTCCTGATCCTTCCTGTAGAATATTTTTGCATCTGGTATTTATTTTTCTACACATCTATCATCATTTCTTATATCCCTAGCTCTCCCATCTGGATACTTAATTTCACCATTTTGCCCTAATGAGGGGAAGTAATTATCATTCAAGGATTCTATCCAAAACTCTCGATGTTCATAGCTTGGCAACCATCCAAAACCCTTGGCATTCACAGCTCAACCCCCATTCAAAATACTAAATTTTCATAGCTCGACATCCATCCAAACCCTCAATGATCTTTGTCAACATCCATACAAAACCCTCGGCATTCACATCACAACATCCATTCAGGGAAAAACTTTTCCAAAACTCTCGACGTTCATAGCTCAGCCTCCATTCAAAATCCTTAGTGTTCACAGCTCAACATCCATCCAAACCCCCATTTAAAAATATGTTAAATACCTCCACACTATAAAATATCTAAAATTTTACTCTTTTAAAGATATCATTTGAAATGCCACACTAAGGAATTTTCATCTAATTGAATTTTATCTATTCGAATCAATTGTATAATAAGCAACTAACCATTCAAGTGGATATTGCCATGTCATACAAGTGGAAGCTATCCCATTTCATACAAGTGGAAGTTGCATCATGAAATACAAGTGAAAATTATAGTGTTGTACAAATAAAAATTGCACTATATTGTAAGTGGAAGTTGCATAGTGTAAGTGATAATTACATTGTGTTGTACAAGTGGAAGCTGCATTACATTGTACAAGTAGAAGTTGCATCATGTTGTACAAGTGTAAGTTGCATCGTGTAAGTGAAAATTATATTGTGTTGTACAAGTGGAAATTACACTATGTCATATAAGTGGAAGTTTCACGATGTCATACAAGTCGAAGTTGCATCATATCATACAATTAGAATTTGCACGATGTTGTATAGGTAAAAATTACATCGTGTTGTACAAGTGGAAGTTGCACCATATTGTATAAGTGGAAGTTACATTGTGTCATACAATTTGAATTTGCACTGTGTTGTATGAGTGTAAGGGTTGTCCAAGTGGAAGTTTCATTATGCCATATAAGTGGAAGTTTCATTGTCTTGAAAGTGTTGCCATCATATAACATCAACACACTATAATTTTTCCTTATCATCTTGGCTATTACAATCTTTTCATCTAATGCATGCAAATAAAAATGAAAGTAAATGTTTCATTATTGGTGTTAATGAAATATGGATTCTTTTTTGGTTGATGAGGTTTTGTTCAGTTGACCCCCTCTATCTATTCCACTCTAAATCATGAATTCTCTTCCTTGACTTTTTAAGTAGAGGTTAAAAAAATAAGGAATATAATAGAATCCATGTCATAGGATATGTTCATTGATCTTCACATACTAGGCTCTAGGATTCTACTTTAGCCCAAAGAAATATTTGATGAGCCTACATACCTTATTCTCCTAAATATGTATGCTAAATATCTCTAGTTTTGTCATGAAAACTTCTTCATTTAGGTCACCATTGATAAATGCACTCTTGATGTATATTTGATGCAACTTCCATCTAATGTTTCTAGCTATTGCAAAACCATCTAAATGAATTTGATATTCATTGTTAGGGTAAAATTTTATCATGGAAAATTCCTTCTTTTTATTCATAGCTCATTATAATAAAACTTTCTTTTTATTTTTCAATGTTCCTATCAACTTTGTATTTGGTCTTGAATACCCACCTGTAACCAAGGGATTTTGTACCAAGTGGTAATAATTTACCACATATTCTTCTTCATCATTACTTGGTACATAATATTCATGGAATTATTCCACTTATTTTATGCAAGAGCTTTGTTAACCATTGAATATTTATATATCTACACCACCATGTTCATGAGGATTAGGTTGACCTCATTTTGAGCTCTACTCCATGTTCTTGGTCTAAAACTAGATGTGTCTTGAACATGATATAAGTTTGCATCACAAAGTATATTAAGTTAAAACTTGTTCCTACAAGTGGTACTAAAAGTGGATGATCTTAGGTCATTAGACCCATCAGTTCCATCAAAAAAATCATCACCATATTCATCCAAATCAACATCCTCTATCTTAGAGTCATCATCAGATAATAAAATAATGTATTTTTCCAACAACATGGGTATTATTCCTTCTTGTTTGGAAAACATTTCATCCTTGATTGACTTATAATTGGTAGGAAATAATCTCATAGCTCTTGTTTCTATTGAATTGGGTAGACTGGCCTACCTTCAACTTATTTACCTTAATACAAATCTATTGTTAAGTGTCATCCCCTATTTCATAGGTAAACTTTCATCATTGACTAACTTAGTATTGTCAAAAAATAATATCAAAGGCCCCTTCGTAGGCTAACCCACTTGCAATATTTTTATTTATATAAATTAGTTGTTAGGTGACACCCTCTCCTCAAGAGGAAATTATTCTAAACCTGAGGATCTTGCCTTAGATTACAATTTGCTAAGTGAAATGGTGCCTATGGAGTTAGATAAGTTGTTTTTGCTTGAAAAAATTACTTATAAAATAATCACCTTATTAGTGGTAGCAATATCTCATTGCCTTTTTTATTGTACTTACAAATTTCTCCCACCTTGAAAAACTACATATTTCTCAAAATCATCTCACTGGTATTTTACCTCCGTATATAGTCCATATTTCTTCTAAGTTGCCTTATTTAAAATTAGCACACAATAATATAGGTGGAATCCATACCCAAAGAGATTAAAAATATTATTAACCTAACCTACTTGAACTTCAATGACAATATTTTGAAGGGCTAAATTCCATTTAAAATTGGAAGACTCAATAAGTTGGAAAGATTGGATTTGAGAAGAAATAGCCTTTATGGAACCATCATAGATGTTATTGGTGACATGCAAATATTAGGATTTCTAGATGTTAGTTGGAATAATATATGTGGAAGAATTCTAAATTTTCTTTGTAGACTTTAACAACTAAGAAGACTATTTCTCCGTCACAATCAATTCTCAGGAGAGATACCTGCTTGTTTAAATATTATTCCAAATTTGAATCTTTTTAAATTTTCTTACAATGATCTAATGGGAATAATACCTTGAGAGGTTATGTACAATCTAAAAAAATTTCAATTCTATCTCAATCTATCAAGGAATCTCTGGCAGGATCATTGCCTAGGGAGATAAGTAAAATTGTAAATTCTCATGCAATAGATATTTCTAGCAATCATTTTGATGGAGATATTCCATAAGCATTTGCAAATTGTATAGAACTAGAGCATATTAATATCTCCTTTAATACATTTTAAGGTCTAATACTAAATGCACTTGGAAAATTATAGAATTTGTGAACTATTGACATCTCCTACAATTTTCTGTCAGGTCTAATACCCAAGTCACTTGGACAATTAAAAGAGCTTTGCTATCTGAATGTTTGCTTCAATAATTTGATAGGTCAAATTTGTTGCGAATTCTCCTAGATTATCTCATAGTTCCTTTATCCAAGATCAAGTATAAATAACATAAATATGACTCATAGTAACATCAATATCAATGATTCACATTTATAGAATAACAACAATATATCACAAATATATTCAATATCAAAAGATTACATCAAGATTTATTAAGAGAGATTACATTGCATGTAGATTTGTATCCAAAATATAATGTTACATGAATTTTCAATACTCTAAGTATTGCTTTCCTCAAAAATCTAGAGATGCATTCTTTCACATTCATCACATTAAGAAAAAATTCTCATGACTCTTTACTTTACAAATTGTCATATATCATGTTACTCTTCATTCTCTCACTTGATATATACATTAGATAAAATATAAATCATACTCCTATACTAATATTTATAAAGAGACCAAATAATGTAATACCTCCAACACTCTCCATATTACAATATTTTGTAAGAAGGCTTTTTACCTTCAATCTCTTATTCTTCTTTCTCTTATATTTGTTCTTCACCCCTAAATTTGGTATTGCTTCATATATGCAACCTTCATTATATTTAACTTTATAAACTATCTATATATGCCTCTAGATCAATGCATTTGAGTCGTATCTAGTTCACTACCTCTAGGTAACCTTTAGATCATCATTACCCTAATTTTAGTCACTAGAACAATCATAAGACTATTATTTCTATAGAATCATCAGTATAAGTGATTTCACTATAGGTCACATTCCAAGCTATTATTGAGCCATAATCATTCATTTCACATTTATACATGGTAAGACTGACATTATTCTTTACATTCAATAAACTTTATTTTCATCACACTTGGTTTCCTACTATAGAAACCATACAATATTCTTTTCATCTTATCCCATTCATTCATACTTATCCATCCACAATCCATTTTTAATTTGTGATTTTCTTTTATTTATGTAGACAAGATTTTTAAGAATGATTATGTCCTCCATAAATTTCAAAATAATGGAGATTCTAATATTTCTCTATCTTATGTTCATATCTGAAGAGACAAAAATGCAACACCAAATAATAAGATATAAATTGAACTCAAAAGATAATACAATGAATTATTTTATATTAATGGGAGGATCCTCAAAATTCCATTGTGACAATAAGAATCTTTTAATTCTTTGATACAAATATACATAATGCTAGGGTTCTCCGAAACCCTAGCTACAATATCGATGGTGTCTAACAAAGTGTGTCTCTGCTCCCAACAAAGGTGAGTGGGCTTCTGATTATTTGATGTCGAGCCACTCAATCTTAAGCAGCTATCCAATGCTAGTGTAATGCTACCAGATATGTACACAAGAAAATAGTAAATGAGTCAGTAATAACAATGAGGGATCCATAGTGTGAGATCCTCAAAAATCAAGACTAAACCCTAGCTATGCAATAATAAAATGTGATCAAATTCTAATAGCAAAATAAATTATAACAAAGTGAATTTGATTTACCTTGCTTATTTATTGTTCTTTGATTTGATGTAATTTGTTGCAGTGGATTGGTGTGGCGATGCCCTAGCATCACCCAAGGGCTAGGAGGGTTGTATAACTCTGATGTAAAATGCCTACGAGTGCTTGGTGACTACAAATAATGCCTTTGGGTGCTCAATAATAATGGAGGACACCTAGAGGTGCTTGGAAGTGGAGGAGAAGCACCCAGAGGTGCTCAGGAATGATAGGGAGCACCTAAAGATGTTCAAAAATTGAATGGAAAGTCTATAGAAGTAGATCTGGCTAAACAAAGGAGGTGACGATGAATGCAGAGGCTATGGCAAGCGAGGATGGAAGGTGAGAGTACTTAGATACTCTATGTAACTTGGAGGTAATCTTAAAATCTAGATTCAAGGATTTATTAGGGGTTGAGCCATCAAAATAGCTCCTATTAATAATCCACACTAGGGTATGTTAGGGTTTGAGTGACATGAATTGTGTGGCTCATATTAAAACATAATGGAGAATGGATATTAATTTAGGGTGTGTGGCATGGATTGAAATGGTTGGATGGATAGAATTAAGTGATATTGGATGATTGTGATCAATTCACTTATATAAATATATATTTACTAAATATATATAAAATATAATATATATAAAATATTAATATTTAAATATATATGAATGATGGGTGGAAATGGCGGGAAGACCTGAATGGATGACAAGTGGCTAGGTTTTGGTGTCTACAAATACCTCTTTTTGTATTGCATTGCATAAAACACAATGCAATGCAAAAACATGAGACACCTATTTTGGCTAGGTGTAGAAGCAAATTTCTCTTGGGATGTGAAATATGAGCTTGAAGACAAAATAATGAAAGAATTTGGATTATTGTGTAGCTTACCCCCTCGATTGGTGAGTGAGTTTGTGAATGAATCTCACAAGCCAATTGAAAAATTTATGCAAATGAATGATGGATGATATGAATGATGTAAATGTGATACCATTTTTGCCCCAACGGTATGAAGGGGATTGGTGAAAATGTGAAATGTTGCATCTATTTTTGCCCCAATAGATGAAGGGAAATTTGAAAAAATGTGATGAAATATGTGTATGTTTTTGCCCCAATAGATGAAGATATTTTTGCCAAGTGTATATTTCATGATCATGTAAGATGTATCTCATTGTGGGAAAGTCAAAACCAAATGTGGTTGCCCCAAATTTGGGATGATTCAATGTTGTTGAATAATGTGCCTTTCGACATCATTGATATGCAAGGATAAATATGCAAAAATAAAAGTAGTCAACTTTAGATAGCCAACTAGTGACTATCATATAATTTCTATGATCAAAACCAATCATCCTAGCTAAGACCAGTCACCATGATGACTATCAAGGAGATGTGAAATGATGAAATATGATTTTATCCATGTTTTAAGCCCCACAAACTAGGCCATCAATGACAAATTTTGTGCAAATTGTTCTTGGAAAGGTTTCACGCAAAATGTGAAGTACCAAATGTGATTGTGATTTCCAACAAGGAGATATGGAATGATGAAAATGACCAAGTGTCCTTATGGTAAGTTATTCATCCTACCGAATTGCATGGATGTAAATTGTTGCAATTTCCAAGTATATAGAATAACCCACTAGGTACAAGGTTCACTTGAATGTTGTTTGACCTTGGCAAATATGCAAATTGTGATATGGATGATGTGAAAATGATGTATTAATAATGAGAATGATGATTACAATTATTTTGTGAATATTTGGACCATTTTGGAATGCTTTTGTAACTTGTTAGGCAAATTTATGATTTATGGTCACAAAAAAGAATTTTACATCCAAATCAGTTGGAACCTTCACAAAAATTTTTAATTTTATGAAGCAGATGAAGTGATTTTGTTAGGAGAATATACTATTTTGGAAAAAAAAAAAATCAAAAATTGATGCCAAACGTCGGTTGGTGCTTTTAGCATGCACAAACACCCATCGATGTTTAGGCATTTTGCAAATGCCTTGGTGTACTTTACTGCACCAAGAAATACCCATGGGCATCTCAAGGCACTTTAAGCATCTATAAATAGCTGCAAGGATGAGAAATGAAGCTCATTTTTATGTTTGTGAGTTTGAGAAGCTGCAATTAGGAGAGGTGAGGGAAGTGGAGTGGACTAAGGTGAAGTGAATTTGGCATGAAATTTATGGCAATAGAGGGAGCATGTACAGGGACTGGAGCTAGGGTTGGAGTGTGCGCTGTTGAGGTAATTCCATTTTGTGCAAAAAAATATGTTTTATATTTTTTAACATGTGTTAATTACAAATATTTTATGTTGTGTTGCATCTTAATATTTTGGAGGCTCAACATCGGTTCTTGCCTTACATCCCAAGGATGAGGAAGGCACTATTGAAGGATGAGTGGGATCTACTAGAGGCTATGGGGCTAGCAGAGGTAGTCTGGGTTGACATGGTGAGGGTAGATGAGGGGTACCTCTCTGCATTGGTGGAGAGGTTTTATCTAGATAGGGGGACTTTTCTACTCCCCATAGGAGAGATGACCCTAACCTTGGAGGATGTATATTGTATTCTCAAGCTGCTAGTGGAAGGAGAGCACATCGAGGTTGGACGTGATCAAGGTGTAGAGATGAAGAAGATGTTCGATGATGGCTAGCAAAGTGTGAGGGTGGAGAGTGGGGGTATTCCCTGCTTGTCCATGTATGTAGAAAAGGAGTTGTATACCCTTCGTGCCTTGGTCATGTTCATGTTGGCCAACATTGTGGCCCTGAACACTAGGTGCAGGTTCACCTAGAACCTAATAGGGTTAGTGAGCGATATTCTCGCTAGATAGCTAGTGTATGCATGGGTTCCTACCTTATTGGTGTAGGTGTACCAGGAGCTCTATGAGGTGAGGAGGCAGGGGAGGAAGGGGTTAGGATGAAACCTGTTACTATAGTTTTTGGGATGGGAGCACTTTAGTGTGGCTCAATCGAAGGTCTTACTAGTGGTAGGATTGGGTAAGGATGAGTCCTACATTATGAGATGGGTGGTGGCCAAGGAGGTATAGTCAATTTGGCCTGTGCAGATGATCCAGTGGTACCAAGATTTGTGGATTGGACTGTCATCCACCCAAGTTATATGGAGGCCATGGCGAGGTAGTAGGTGGACCAAAGATGGATATTATATATGATGAGTGCATCAGGATAGGTGAGTGGTTGGGATAAATCAGAGTGAGGTTGAGTATTTTTAGTTCTCATGAGTACTCCAATAGTTAGGCCTAAGGTAGGGAATTTTGAAGGATCCAGTGCTCTATAGGAGGCATCGAGAGGATACAGGGCTACCATGTGCAGAACCATGAAGGGAGGTGTATGAGGATGATGAGGAGATAGATATCCTAGATGTGGATGATGTGAGGACTAGTCTAGAGTATAATGCATGGTTCACTACACAACCACCATGGGCACCAATTCTAGTAGTAACTAATGGATATGTGGGTGGGGTTGAGAATTAGGGGACCCATGAGACCCCCAAGCGGTAGTGATGTTTTCGATTAGATAGTTGGAGGAGGAATAAGGGTATGGTGAGGTAGGCTCCATAGAGTGGAGGAGATGGTAGAGATGGAGATGATGTCGAGGAGACTCTGGATAGGTATCCATATCGAAGCGAGGAGGATTAGATGAGGCTAGAGTAGTAGGTAGCAGATCAGGACACAAGGATCACAAGGCTCTAGGTAGAGCTGCTAGAGGGAGTTTTGGCATAATATCAACATAGCATACCTTCAGTCTCGACATAGGTATATCGAGGCTTTAAAGGATAGGTTTATGGAGTATCATATTCCTCTTCCTAATCCTCCAACCTCATCTATATCTGATAATACTAGGCATAATGAGTCTAGACATAGATCTAGATCTAGGGCTTCTTCTAGGTCACAGGGGTCCTCTTGGAGTGCTTAGCTAGTGCTTATATGCACTTTTTGTATATGATCCTTGGTGCTCCATTGTATGTAGCCTTTTGGAACTCATTTTACATGTGATATTTATACATATATATATATACATGGATTTTACTATTTGTGTTATATATTTATGTGAATGTTTTTTATGGAATGCATGTTTATATGGATGATTAATGCAATGTGGAATGTATGGATGATTAATGTAAGGTACGGAATGCATGTGCTAATCATCATTAAGAGTTTATATCTTGCTTGTCCATGTTTCTATCATTGTTTTTTGATCAAGGGCACCAAACTTGGTGGCATGTGGGGTAAATGACTCATGAACTAACATGGATGTTGACATGGAAGAAGTTATGGATGTTGATATGGAAAACTAATTGTTTTGTAAAGACTTAGACATACTAGTGGCATCAAACAAACTCACTAAAATTACGTAATCCCTCTAGGACAAAATGTGTGTGCAAATCATTCATTTACCAAATCATGAGCATGGTAATGAATCAAGGTAATCAAGAACCAATGTGTGTGTAAGTGAGTTCATTAACTCATCTTGAGTAAATTGGGTAAACATATTATGAATGAATCCAAGAAGCTATCTTTTCCTTATGTGTGGTCAGAGGTCTCTTTAAAATATATGTGTCACCACGCATAAGCGTAATCCACTATTAGTCAAGCATTTATAGCTCTGATGGAGGCTAAATCCATAGTCCACAATTTGTGTTTTTGATCTTTTAAGTTTTGGGGATGACTACCTAACCATTTGATTGGAAATTCAGTACAATCCTTACAATCCAATGATCAATGGTATGTGATGTAAAATATTTAGAGCTTTGAGGAATTGAATTCTCAACCTAAGTGTGATGAGAATTGTACCCTATCCTTACTAATCAATCTTTTAGATTTGGAAGCAATTGTGATAGTGGTAAAAAACACTATTATTGTGGACTATGTTGCATGATGAGACTAGTAATGATGATCCTTTTCACTTCAAGTTTCATATCAAGAATGGTATTATCTCTCTTTGACACAAGATGTTTTTAAGATGTGAAATTATGTTTTGTTCAAGAATGTTTTGGAGTCAATTCCCAAAACTCAAGATTTTCTTAATGTATATGTGTGATGGTCCTAAAAGAAACTTGACATGTATTTGTGGTTTTCCTAAAACACTAGGAGTGTTTGAGTGACTGAAAACACCTAGGTATTATGGACGTGTGGTTTTATGTGAATGACAATTTGACTTTGTGGAATTGCGTGGATGATATTGTGAAGGTGCCCCTGATTAAGGCAACATGACTTTGTTGGACCAATTAAGAACCTGAACTTAATAAATGATCCTAATATGAAATGTGAAATGTGGATGTGAGTGCAATGTATGCAATGCAATTTGAAATTTGTGCTAATATAGTGTGTTGGCATGAAATGTATGCAAATGAAGTGCAATAATTTTGTAATGAAGTGTATGCAAATGTAATGCAATATTTTTGTGTATTAGCCATGTATATATACATATATGTATCTCATTATGCATAGAATACCCTCAAGTGTATAACATTAAGTGGTTTAGGTTCTTCCTCTCCCTCTAGATTGACAAGCCTATAAGTACCGTTACCCACGTTTTGAGTAACAATGTATGGACCTAACTAATTAGCCATGAATTTATCACAAAGATATGATAATGCATTGGTGTTTTGCTAATTCTCTTTAAGGACAAGATCTCCTACATGGATTTCACGTAGATGAACTTTGGTGTTTTAAGCATGCTTTAGATGGTCTTCATAAACTCATAAATTCTTTAAAGCATTGACTCGCCTATCATAAAGAAGTGTTAGTTGGTCAAGACGTGCTTGTCTTACCAATGTTCGACTAATGTAGTAGATAGATCGCTCTTGTTTTTCTTAATTATTTTGTGTAATAATTGTACCTAATGCAAAGTTTTATGTTGAAATATAAAGATATAATGGGACCCCTGAACGGGGAGGAGCTAATACTAGTGGAGAAGCTAGGTATTGCTTAATTTCATAAAAGGTTTTTTGGCATTCATATATCCAATAAAATGGCACCCCCTTTTGCAGTAGGTGATTGAATGACATACATTTATCAAAAATTTGCGCAATGAAATGACAGATCAATTGGATATTTTATTGTAAACTACGCAATTAATTTAAGTTAGTTGGGGGAGGCATCTCCATGATGGCCTTGATATTGTTTGGGTCCACCTCAATGCCTATTTTGGAGACAATGAATCCTACAAGTTTACCTGATGTAACACCAAAGACACATTTCTTAGGGTTCAACCTTACATTATGTTGTAGAATTTGATAAAAAAATTTCTCCAATAAACCACTATGCTCTTATCGAGTTTTGGATTTAGCCAAGATATCATCCACATAATATTTGATAATATTATGCATGTAGTCATGGAAAATGTATGTCATGGTATGTTGGTAAGTGGCACCTACATTTTTTAGGCCAAAGGGCATCCCATTGTAACAAAACTTACCCAAGGTGTATTGAATGTTTTTTTGTGCTTGTCATTAGGATTTATTCAATTATGGTTGTATCCTACAAAACCATCCATGAGTGAAAGCATTTCATGGCCAGTGCAAGTGTCAATAAGAGTATCAATGTTTCGGAGAGGAAATTCATCCTTAGGACACACTTTATTAATATCTCAAAAGTCAGTGCAAATGTGTATCACCTCATTTAGCTTACAAATGGGTATCATATTTGAGATCCACTCAAGATAATCAATGGTTACGATGAAACCCACATCTAGAATATTTTGGAGCTCTTCTTTGACCAAGATGGCAATGGTAGGATGCATCCTTCTAAGTTTTTGTTTAATCGGCTTAGCATTGGGATGTAAGGTGAGATTATGGACGACTAGAATAGGGTCAAGAATAGGCATGTCCTTGTATGACCATGCAAAAATATCCTTTTTCCTCTTGATGAGAACAATTAATTGCTCTTGTTCTTCGGGTAATAAAAAAAATTTGAGCTTGATAATTTGGGGATTATATTTTTTTGAACTATGGTTCACATTGATGGTATATTCAATGGATAGATGGGAACCTTCCTCAATTTGATGGGGTGTAGGGATCATATGAATGTCTTCTAATATTTCATCAAACTATTTTGGCTTATCCTCATCTATATCTTCATGGAAAACCTTAGGGTTTGAAGGTGAAGGTGAAGGTTAAGACGAAGGGGATGGAGAAATGTATCTGGCTAAAGCCCTTAACAATTCCTTGAATGAGACAAACTCAAAGAAGGATGGAAGCAAGGAAATTTGGTCCATGTAAATGAGACTCATGCCAATTGCAATTGGTTTAGCCATATCGTATGGATTATGAAGTGGAGTGAATAAATGAATAGGATTCATGTTAACTTATGGGCAAAGTGAATAAGGTTGGATGGAATGGATGGAACCTAAGAACCAGTGATAGGATCTTGGTAAACCTAGATAGCAGCAAGAGACACAAATAAATGTATTTAACTAAGTGATATACACATGCAATGCTAAAAAATAAAACATATTTTTATTTTATTTATTTGATTTTTTTTGTAGTGGTGAAAACCACTATTTTTGTGTTATGTACATATGTTACAAGCTTGGATTATGAAATGGCTTAATGGAATGGAGGTGGTGGTTCACCGGTATGGTTGGCTCACTCTTGTGGAAGAAGCAAGTGAAATATAGGCTCATGGATGGGGAACATTCTAATATACAACTCATCTTGTTCAGTATGGGGAATAATGGGCTCAGATTCTTCTTCAGATTAATTTAAAATTATCAACATAATTTTGAATTCTTCATGGATTTCATCGTTAGAATCATCATGATGGAGGGCTTCTTCTCTTGAATTTATATCAAGCCTTTGGAAGGCTTGTTCAAGAGAAGAGGTGGTGGAAAGTGAATGATAACCTAGACCTGAATGGTCATGCACTTCTTGATATGGAACATAAATAGATTGGAGCACTCCTTTTTCATGTAGTCCTAGGCCATAACCTTTCCAATTAACTATGTGAAAATAGTAAAATGGAAACCCTAACATATTTTGAATGTTGGCAAGTGTTGGTTTCTTGGGTTCTTCTAGGGGAGCTAGATTTTATGAAGAATTAATCCCATCATATACAAAATTTATGCTATTTGGAGCTGAACCCATATTATATACTGCTCCTATGGATGAAGGTGGATCACATGGGCAACCGAAATCCATAGCATTAGGAATGGTGAATGGTGTGACAGTGATTTATTGGACCACATATTCACCAATACCAAGATTCATGAGGTGGACCTCGACTTGGGATGATGTGGAATGACCATGGTTGAATGATGGTTTGGGCAATGGTGAGGATAAATATGTCTCACAATCTATCAACTCAACTTGTAAAACATTGGGTGAGGGGGATGGATTGGATTGGGAAGGTTGTTGGATGGATGACAATGATGAAGTGGAAGGCAAATATGTGGATTGACTTTGACCACATGTGCATGTAGTCAATGATGAATATGATGGGGGTATAGGAGCTTGATGGGTATTGGTAATAGGAAAATCCTCAAGAATGAGAGCCTTTGATGAGAAAATTGGTAGAGTGGTAGATGGATTGGCTAATGGTTATAGGAAAATGTGGGTGGAAGGAAGGATAGAATCATATGGATTTGAAATGAAATTGCAATCCTTAAACGGTTTGATATTTTCTAGTATGTAATGTACTTGTCTCTCATGCACATATTTTAAACATTGGTGTAAAATGGAAGGGACACATATCATTTCCCTCATCCAAGGTCTTCCAAGGAGTACATTGTACACCATGGATCCTTCCAAGATGTGGAAAATAGTGTGCAATATTTTGAACCCTACTTCAATGGGTAAAAAAATAGTGCCAACTGTGGAACACAAAGCAACATTGAATGCTTTTAAGGTGAATGATGACTTGGTTATATGAGATGGAGGAATATTCAAATGATGAAGGGAAAATGTGGTGATTATTTTGATGGAGGAATCGATATCAAATAGAACTCTTTTAAATGACTTCTTGTCAATTAGATCCATGATATGCAATGTAAGATATATTGAGTTGGATGAGATTGGCTTAATCTCAAAGTCATAGAATGTGATGGAAGGCTCCATGCATGTTTGAATGCTTCCTATAAAGTTGTTGAAGACATTAAAATCTTGATATTGTAGTTAAATTGATTTGATAATATCCATTAATGCCTCATGATGTGGGGGATATTGTTGAATTAACTTGTATATTGACAATTTGGTGGAAGCCATCTTTAGACTTGTGGTTAATCGGCTACTCAATAAGATGACTGGTCATTGTGGATTATTTATGGGTTGAATTGGGGGATTTGATTGGCTAGGAATGTGGATTGGAAATGAAGGATTGAGGGAAATTTGAATGGGTGGTGATGAGGGAGGTTGTGACACACTTGCTTGACATGGTTTCCTTACATTTTATTGGTTTTTTCTTTGACCTCTAATGACCACATGGATGGCCCCTACAAACCCTTGGTATTGTTGGACATGATTGACTTGATTAGAAGAATTTTTGGTGTTAGCCCCTCCTATATTTGGTTGCACTTCCTCATGATGAGGAAGTGGTGTTTGAAAAATACCAAGGTTTTAATTTTGTTGAGCAAGGGGGTTGTCAAGCTTGATCGCCCCCAAGTCAATTAAGTCTTGAACGATGTCTTTTAATGTATGGCAATTATTAATATTATGCCCATTTTGCCTATGGTAAGGGCAAAATAAATGTTCTTGAAAGTGTTTACTATGTTTAGTGGGATCATATGGTCTAATTTTGGGTAAAGCAGGTTTGTTTGTATCATACAAACTTTGAAAAATGAAAGCATATGAGTCATCCACAAGGGTGTATTGGTGATTTTGTTGGATAAACTATCATCGAGGATGATTTTCTATAGCTAGCACTATGTTTTGCATCGCTTGAGTTACCGAGGATACCACATGATAAGAAATTTGTTGTGGTGATTGTTGCACTGATTATTGCTAAGCCATTACCAGCTGGTTCATGACCAATTGATTAACGTGATTGGGCTGACTGGATGGGGTAACTTGTGTGGATTTTTATTGGATAGAATAGTTGCTTTTATATTGATCCTTGTTTTGCCATTCCTTTTTCTTAGGCTTAAGTATACCCTCTTGTATTTTTATTTCCTCGATGACAATAGCATGTGCTAGAGCTTCTTCAAATGAATGATAAGTCTATAGTTGAAGCATCCAAGAGATAGGTTTTAAAAAACTCTTGGTGAATAATTTGATTAGCTCTTCCATTGGCAGGGTGAATGGCAACTTGGTAATGATGACCCTCCAATTTTTTCCAAAATCATAGACTCATCATCATGTTGTCTTAAAGCATAGACATCATACAATGAGACCTTATTTTTAACATTTAGGATAAAATGCTCAAATAATTGGCCAAATAATTGTTCAAAAGTATAAATACTATGAATGGTTAATTGATTGTACCACTCTATGGCATCTCCTAATGTTTGAGGAAATATTCTGAGTATAATAGCATTGCCATTTTGAATTCTAAAATATGAGTGTACAAACATTATACATGCTCTTTAGGATCCTCATTTCCCTTGAATTTGTTAAAATTAGGCATCGTGAAATATTTTGGTTGATCAATTGACATAAGGTTGGCTTCTAATTTGTCAAACCAGGAGTATATTGTATCAATAGATCTATCTATTTTTGAATAGCCTTAATTTGAGGTTCTTCTTCAGGAATGTGGAAACCCTAGATTACCTGATGATTTTGAGGTTGGGTGTTGGAAAAATGTTGTAGGGTGACCAAATGATGATGACTAGGTAAATTTGATGGAAATTGATGAATGAGAGATTGATGATGAAAATATGGAGAATTTTGAAATGAGGTCGATGCATGAGGATTATGGTTGGGTTGGCCAATGGGAATAGGATGGGTATTCATATGACTTGGTGGAGGAATAGTGATAGAAACCATAAAAGACTATGGTTTCTATGATGGACCCTGGTTAATGAGGACAATCTGAGTAGAGGTTGATAGAGGCTTAAGGTTCACTTTTAATTTTTGTTGAGCATTTTGATGTTTCCTAAGTAATTTGTTCAAGTGTTCCCATGCTTCAAAAAATATCTCTATCATAAGTGGAAGGTATGGAAGCAGATGGTATGGAAGATGTGGCTAGGGGACAAGTTACACTTTGTATGGTAACTTGTGAGGTTGAAACTTGTAAAGCAACATTTACATGTGCTTCATACAAAGGGTTATTATATGTGGATGTGTATGAAGTGCTAGGAGTACATGAGGTTTGGGGAATGGAAATATAAGAGGAAGGTGCAACTGAGGTCTCGAAAAGAGGATTAGTGTACACCTAGGTAAAGTTGGATGGTGGCTAGGAATAAATAAGTTCCTACTATAAAGTATGATCTTGTCTAGGTGAGTTGGGGACTGACTCTAAGACATAGTTAGAAGACTTCATAAGAGATTTTACTCATGCCATATCTATGTGGGTAATGTGGTGATCAGTGGTTGGTGAGGTTGACTCTACTTGGGGAATAGTCATATGGAAGGTTGTGGGTGATAAGGAATGTGAAGGATATGTAGTCAACTCTACCTGTGTCACATTTAGGGAATCTACCATAGAAGTGGTGGGGAAGGTAGATGAAGGTTCCATTGAATTATTTTTATTCAATGCTTTCTTTTGTTTTCTAGTTAATGCCATAAGCAATTAAACCAAAATATAGATTATACAGTAAAATGAAACATAAAATTTAAATTTCACAAGAAAAATAAACAATCAATGCTAAGTTTATTTAACACGTATGTCTTACCTCATTCATTGATTATCTCCTTTAATGTGAATTTATTCTTTTAGATTTTTATCTTGTGTTTCAAATGTGTTAATTTGAATTAACCAAAGAAAGGTAAAAACTATGGCTAAGTTGGGGCAATGAGATTCTTGCTGGTGATGAAATATAGTAAGTTTTCTTGAGGTTGACCTGAGGTTTCTAAGGGTAGAGATTGGTGGATGGAGATGAAAGCCACCATCACCAAATCTCAAGCAATGGTTGGTGATGAAATCCAACCACTACTATTAAATGTGAAGCGTGCAGTGTCTGATTATTTTTAAAAATTTTGATTTGGTATTGTGTACATACAATGTTAGAAAGATAACTACTTTCGATAGTCTAAATCAGAAGTCAATACCCATAATACCAATTTTTCCAAAGGATGTAGATTACACCACTTAAGACCCGCTCTAGAAAACTGGGGGATTCGTCTACTCCTCCATATGGAATCACCCAAGTACGGGGATACTTTTGGTATATAAAAAATGTTCCTACTTAGACCTACAAAAATAGGAATACCTAACCCTATAATGAAAACTAATTATGCAATTTTTCAATTTACATGAAATCATAATGCAATTTTTTTCAATTTGTGAATACAACAAAAAATCAAAAACTTCAAACAAAAAGTGTCGATGGATGCAAATGACTAATCTGAAATCTAAGATGCAATCTAGCATGAATTTTTTTCCCAAATTAATTAGTGATGTTCTTTTTAGCTTAGAAATCTAAAAAAATGGAAGATTTCTAGAATACATAAATAGAAAAGTTAAAGTTTTAACTAATAAAATTACAAAATAGCCTATGTTTTTGCTCCAACTCTATGTAAAACACCTCTAGGTATTTTTGAAATGCACCTAGGAATTTTTGGATGGCACTTGAGCATCGTCAGGTATTTGCACACCTTCTACAACCTTTTGCAAGTCCTCAAAAACCCGAACCAACCAAAAACACTCAATTTGCACCTCTAAAAATCTTGCAAAAGAAGATAGAAAACAAAAAATAAATTATCAAATAAAATCATAAAAATAAACCCTTAGTGGGTCCCACCATGATCACCATTTTAAGAGACAAAAATGCAACACCAAATAACAAGATATAAATTAAACTCAAAAGACAATATTGCACAATGAATGATTTTATATTAATGGGGGGAGCCTCAAAATTCTATTGTTACAATAAGAATATTTGAATTTTTGATACAAATATACACAATGCTAGGGTTCTCCGAAACCCTAGCTACAATGCGGGAGCATCCAAAGGCATTCGATGGCTGAATGGAAAGTCTACAGAAGTAAATTTGGCTGAGCGAAGGAGGCGGTGATGGATGCAGAGGCTATGGTAAGTGAGGATGGAAGGTGAGAGAACTTATATACTCTATGAAACTCGAATATAAACTTCAACTTTGGATTTAGAGATTGCTTAGGGTTTGAGCCATCAAAATGGATCCTATTTATAATCCACACTAGGGTATGTTAGGGTTTGAGTGACATGAATTGTATGGCCAAATTAATTTTAGGTGTGTGGCATGGATTGATATGGCTAGATGGATAGGATTAAGTGAAATTGGATGGTTGTGATCAATTCACTTATATAAATATATATTTACTAAATATATATAAAATATTAATATTTAAATATATATATAAAATAAATGTATATAAATATATATGAATGATGGGTGAAAATGGTAGGAAGACATGAATGTATGACAAGTGGCTAGGTTTTGGTGTCTACAATATCTACCACAATGGTTACACATGTTCCCTGTTACAAAATTTCTTTTGCCATTCTTTGATTCATTATTTCCTATTTGTCCTTCATTGTTACTATTTTTATTAATTTTTATCACAAATTTAATGTTACTATTTCATGTTACAAATTTTGTCTCTTATTTATTATTGTATATATGTCTTGTATATCTAAGACCTTCATATTTTGGTCTTATTTATGGTATAATTGGCTCTTTCATTCCTTGTCCATGTTTTCCCAAACCTATATTTTTGTATTCCATTTTATTTAACAATTTTGAACCAATCCCTTTAGTATGCCTTTCAAAATAACCAAATTTATCATCACACTAATCTCTTTCAATATCAAGATAAATTTGAGCATCACTATCCTTGTCATCATTTGAATCCATGTCACTATCATTATAAATTTTGACACCATAAGCTTTCTTTGAACAATCATAAACCATATTCAAATCATTTATGTTGCACTCTTTACCTATTATTTTTGTAAAAACAACATAATCTACTATCATAGATTCCAAGTCATTATTGGACTCTTCAGCTTATTGTGTTTTTAGAAGTTCTAGAGCCATACACCTTTTTTAAAATTATTTGCAGATATCATTATTTCTTTTTTGAAATCAGTTGTCTTTAGGATCGATTGCAAATAGGATCTTAGTTATATGAATTCTTCATTATTTGATAACATGTATTTTTTATTTGCCATAAGAACCCAGTGTATATATTCTAATTTTATTTGTGTAATCAACCCTTGTTTATTATTCTAATTTCTTTTATTCCCTTCAAGAGATTCTTGGTCTTGATTCTTCTTATTCAATGCATTATAATTACAAAATATGATAATATGATAATACATCTTTCCATTTTTATTTTGTGAGAAAGTGAAAGAACCTTTTTGTAATACAAGAGCATCGTTAGATAACTCATCTCTCAATTAATTTTCTAGTTCATATTGCTAAAGAACATTTACTAATTCCTCAAAATACATGTTTCTATTTGATATTTGAAGAGATATGACTAACATTAAATTTTTATAATGTGTAATTTTGATTTTAATTTAGATACCCTTCAAAGAAAATATTCTAAGTTTTCTCCATCATGAACTTCTAATGAATACAATTGTGATTGCAATGTAAAATAGTTGCCTCATTATTTTCTTCAAATATTCTACACAATTTTTTCCATGCAAATTTTGAAGTTTTTGCTTCACTTATATGTGTTTAAATTTCATCAGATATGCCAAAAAAAATTAACATAAGAGCTTTAGCATCATCGTATTTGAATTTTTAAATTCCTGTTTTATCTTCTACCTTCTAAAATGTTACTTTTTCCATTTTCTACATTCCAAATTTTCTCAACAATGAGTAAGACCTCATTTTATTTTTCCATGGTATAAAATTAGGTCCTTTTAATAATTGATATTCAGAAAAGAAAATTTATGCATTTGCCATTTTAATAATTTCCTTTGTTGTAGAATCCCTTATTACTCCCAAATTATTTTTCCTTCACTTTTCAATAATTTTTTTTTTATTGATAGTAGAAGGGGTTTTAAAAGGGTCCCCGAACCTATTACAAGTAGGGTTTTGAAAGGCACACCCAAACCTTAGATCTAGCAATAAGACATCAAGAAACACTGAGCTAGATTCTATGAATAACCCGAAAATACAATGAAACAACCTCCTAGCAAATAAGCTACAATTTTTTCTTAATTTTTCTTATCTCTCTTCATTTTTTCTAAAACAAAATGTGTTTTATTTTTTTATTCTTTTCATTTACAATATTTATCCCAAACCTTATATCTCCACACTTTAAAAAAAAAATTATCTTTCTATTTTTTAAATATTTCCCACTTTATAAAGCTTTCTAGAAACATCCCCTTGAGTGTTTAATTTAAAACATTGAATAAAAAAATACATTCTCGAGATAAGCAAGTTTCATAGAAATGAAAATCAAATTTTCATGGGATAATTATAAACCCTTTTAATTCCATGTAATATATTGTTCTTATTATTCCTTTTCTATTGGCCAAAAGTTCCACAAGAAAATTATGATTAATAAGCAATAAAAAAACATTCTGAGTCAAAAATTTCATGAGATAAATCATATATTAATTCATGCCTTTTATATTCCTCTGAGGTAATATTACTTTCACGTAATATCATTTCATATTTATTGTGGAATAACTTTAACAACTCTCAACCACATATCAATCTAAAATTCTTGCAGAATAAATTTACCTCCATATAATATATAAAGCTCTTGTAATTTTAATTTTGCATAATATTTTTCCTAGTTATAAAATGTTATAATTATGCATACACTATAATTTTAGTCCTATGTATGTTACTAATTCATTATTTATTTAAAATTTCAACAATAATGCCTATCCAAAATAATTCTATGTCCCACTTAACATACAACTCCAACTTTCTAGATGAAATAATTATTCACCATTCAAATAACTTAACGTAAAAAAAGAAATATATATACCTATGCATTCAAATTCTCTAGATCCAATGGGATAATTTTTCAAACCCTAGATTTCAATTATTTGACATCCCTTTCAAATATTTGACTTAGGTTTTTGTCAACATAGGTAGGCTTACATGTAGACATGCTCGAACTTAGGTTTTGCAAGCTATCATCAGATATCTTCTCTCTATCTTGTATGTTTTAAATTTTTTTCTCCATGTTCTTCAAATGTAATCCTTTCTTATAAAATATTAAGCATTCAACCAACAATATTCTAGTAGGTCATCCAACAAGTAAACTTTCCTTCAATATCTCTTCAACAAACTCATATTTCTCTCCTCTCCAATCTTCACTAGACACAATGAACTTAACATTTTATTCAGAAACAATACTTTCTCTAATTGGGCTTGTCACCATATGACGATGATTGTCACAATAACTTCACCCAAATCTTCATGTCTCTAATACCACTATTGGGAATTCTCCCATATTATCTCACAATTTCTTTATCCAAGATCAAGTATAAATCACATAAAATTCCATTCATGAAATAATATCAATATCAATGAATCACATTTATAGAATAACAACAATATCTTACAAATATATTTAGTATCAAAAAATTACATCGAAAGTACATTGCATGGAGCTTTATCTCCAATATATAAATTTATAGAATTTTTCAATACTCTAATTATTGCTTTTCTCAAACATCAGATATGTGCATCCTTTCACATTCCTCACATTAAGATAAAACTATCATGAATATTTACTTTACATCTTACCACATATCATGTGACTCTTCACTCTCTCACTTGACACTTACATTATATAAAATATAAATTGTTCTCCTAAATTTATATTTACAAAAAGATCAAATAATGTAATACCTCCAACAAGATTCTAAAGAATGGTTGTTTTATGATAATAATGTATTGTCTTACTCATGGGAAACCCCAACCTTTGTGGTCCCAAAAAATACTTTCTACATGCATGTTCAAAACAAGGGAAAGAAAATTATTTATTTCTTACCAAAATAATATTTTCATGTATTGGAATCATTGTATTTATATTATGATCTTTAACTATTGAAATCATGTGTAATCCAAAAATTTAAAAGAAATAGTTTGATTTCACAAACTTTCGGCTTACAAGATTGAGGTATTCAAAGTTTACATGTTAGGATCTTCTTGTTGCAATAAATGGGTTCAATTTATAAAAGAGTCTTAAGGGATGGAAATATAGTTGTTGTCAAGGTTCTCAACTTGTAAAATAAAGGAGACCAAAACAATTTAAAAACAAAATCTAAAGTTTTGGGAAGGGTTAAACACCATAATATTCTTAGAATCATAAGTGCATGTTCATACCTTGAATTCAAAGGATTGGTTCTCAAATTTGCATCTAAAATAATTTTATAAAATCATTTGTATCTTGACAATAATGAGAAAAATATTTGTGACTTGGGATTGAGTGAGTGCTTGAGCATTAACATAGATGTAGCCAATGCTATGGAATATTTGCATTATGATTGTCCTATCCAAGTTGTGCATTGTGATTTAAAATCTAGCAATGTGCTCTTGGATGATAAAATGACAACACTTATGACTAATTTTGGTATACATAGGTTAATAAGTTTTGCAAACTCCATGGATTCCTTCAATGCAACACTTGGCTACACGATCCAAATGAACAATTTTTAATAGGAGAATTTTACTTTTTTCTAAAATATTGTTAGGAACATTACTAACTATAGTTAACTTGATTGAAGAGTATGAATTGGGTGAAGATGTTTCTATAAAGGGGAATGGTTATAGTTATAGGATTATATTATTAGATTTAGTGTAAGGTACGAAATAGTATTTTTTTATATATAGATTTTAAAGAATAAACACATTACGTAGCATGAGTTAGGAGTTCATAAGTTATACTATTATTAAATATAATTTTTGGATTTAAAAAATGTTTGATTAAATATTATTTTGTAATTGATTTTCTCTAGTTTTGAAACGTCTAATCAAGAATTTGTTTGTTATGTTTTTAGATGTTGTTTATTGGAATAACATTCATGGAAAGAAGAGAAAAGACAAAAGTATTGTTTATTATGTATTCAGGTAAAATAATATATAAATTTAATTCTCATCCATGCATGAACATTATTCTAATACTATGCATCTACGACCATGGTTGAATCTTGAATGTATGCTTGTACTTCATCTACAACTCTAAACATGATTATTATTGCCTTTTTGTTTGCCTTGTAAAACTTTATTTGCTCTTCATTTTTTTCTCCAGGATGGGTAATGGTTCCATCTTATATTTTTCATACCTCCTCAAACTCAAGCTATGTTCTAGGTTTAGTTTCCTAGGAAGCATAATTATTTTCCATTAGTAGTTGGTAATCGAGTAACAAGAACTTTGGTACTCCACTAGCCATAGTAAACTTTCATAAACTTTAAATATTTTTTTTCACTAAATCATCCTTAAAAAAGTTTCCAACATGTCTATATAATCCTATACTTGTATTTCAAGTAATGCCTTGAATTTATGAGAAATATAGTGTCTTTATGAGCAACAATAAATATAGAGAATACTTCTTCCTCTAAAGAATATTCCTTTCTTTTAAAATATAATATACACTTTTATTTTTTCCACCTTTCTTAGAAATTTTTCCACATGTAATTTTTTCCTTTTGTCCATGTGATGCTATCCAATTGGATCTCTAGACTATAGTTTAACCTCTAATTATTAATTTTGAAAAACAATTGGTTTGAGAGTTCCTTGATAATGTCCATGTAAAGTGATTTTTCCAAACATTGAATATTTTTCAACATTGGTTCTTCTATTAATTTTTATTGATCCTACTTTTGGTGCATTTTCCTTTTGTAGCACTTTATTTACTTGGATAATTTTTCTATAAAATGTTTTCATGCTCATCTTGGTCCATTTACCACCTAGATATTACCAATTTTCGTCTTCTTTTGAATGAAAAATATGTCTTTTCATTATGATATGTCGATCCACTAAAAATGTTTCAACATGGTGAATTGTTAGTTCCAAATTTTAGAGTGCATTTTGTGAGAAAATATATTCAAAGATGGTCTGTTGGGAAATGAAAATTTGACCTATTATTCTTTGAACAAATTTCTTCTACTAAAGAGTATCATTGAAAGTTTGAGGTGATTTGATTATTCTAGTATCTCTTTCATGTTTGGTCTCACTTCTTTATGTTTTGGCTAGTTTGGATCAAGTATTCTTCCTACTACTTAAATAGAATATTTCTTTTATTTTCATAGAGTTCCCGAGTCAAGTATTTTAATATCGCTTTATTATGCTTCATGGAGTTCTTGTGTTTATGTTATATACTTTTGTGTTTTATGGAATTCTTGCAAATGCTATAACCATTTAGAAATGGGTTCCTAATTATCTCTTCTTTGGCCTACTTTAGAATAGTACATTGAATTCAATGTGAGTTGCTTCTATAGGATTTAACTAATAAATTTTTTTCTTTCACACATTTCTTGAGATCATGGAGATGATCTAGGTAGAATTGGATATTTCCTTCTTCACATGAGTTCTACTCCTCATCATTTTATGCAAGCAAATATGGGATTGCTAAATTTAGATGCTCTGTTTGAGCATTCTCTTTTGCATTTGATTTGATAGGGATAAAAATATTTCTCTGGCTATTTGTTTTACTTAAGGATGAGACTTATGTAATTGCATGCATTTTCTATAAAAATAAATTTGAATTATATGGGTCATTCAAATCTAAAATTATTTCTTTGTGATTCCTTACGTTCCTTCTTGGAATCCTTGTGTAATATTTTTCCTTTGTATGAAAGTAGTAATAAAGTGTAACTTTGTCTTGTTGAGGAGTCAATACTTCTATCAGAATAACATACTTTTGAATAACCTAGAAGGGGTAATGCAACAATCAAGTCTTTATTTTGTGTAGTCTATTATTGTTCCCTTGATTCTAGTGATATTTTGGCAATATTTAAGAAGCTTCTATGACTTTCTTGGTCCCTTTAAAAGGGCAATTTGATTCTACATGGGATATTTTAACCCTGTTTCATTTCTTATTGAACCCATTATTTGTTGAACACACTCCCACACCCACCACTATGTAGTTTTAACTTGGGTCTCCTTGCTAAGAACCCAAAGACATACCAATACAATGTGTCTTTTAGGACTTTCTTGTTGAACTTGAATTTTTTGTCTGTAAATTATGATCTTGCTAGTCTTTTAGATGGGGTTGAGACACTTTTTATTCTTAAAGTATTTTGGCTTCTATATATTTGGCATGGGTTTTTAACTCCGAGACATTTATATCTAAATTTAAATTTTCCTTCATGAAGAATATTACCTTTCTTTTGAGGTTTGTCTTAAACAATCTTATATAGTGTAATTTTACCCTTGAAACTTCTTTTCTTAAACAAAGTACTCTTTGTAACTTCTCAATGTTGAAGCTTGAGCATGATCAAAAGGAGAGATACCTATTCCTTTAAAATGGCTCTGATACCATATATTGCAACTCAATGCTTTGATGTATTGTATTATAAAATGATAGGTATTTAAATACATAGAATATCTACTTTAGGTATAACAAATTTCCAATCAGACTTGTAACTACCTTTGTCTTATACTACATGCATGCGCCTTGTGAGGGGTCGTTATACCACTTGCCACTTCACATGGGCTATGATATAATAAATCCTAATATAATAATGGAAATTACTACATCAAAGTGGCACTTGATGTAGTCAAGCATTTGTAAATACGTCCAACTTCATGACACAAAATCTATTTTTTTGACAAACCTAAAATATAGATACGACCTAAAATATTTTGGATACCATTTCAATTTGTTGTATTTACTCCATGGAAAACTCCTAAGGAGTTTTTGATCTCATGTAGCATTCATTTGTTCATAAATTCAAGGGGTAAAGAGGGTGGCTTAACCTAGATATGCTTGGTATTTGTCGTCTCAAAGTGTGGATCAAACTCAAGATTCCAAAAATTTAGATTTAAAATGTTGATCCCCCAACTCATATTTCATTTTTTATGATTATATTATCTTCTACCTTTCATAAGACAAAAACCACACAACCTTTTATCATCACATGATATGTAGGGGTATAGCCTATAACCTCAAACCAAGTAACCTTGATCCATTCTTTAAAAGTTTTTAGTTTCATGGAGAAGCCCATATATTACCTACCAAAGCCTTATCCTTTAGTGATAAAATTTCTCCAGCATTAAATCCTCACCTACAACCATCAAACTAGTTCCTTCTTTAATTTAATACAACATTTTTACTTTCATTTCCTCATTTTCTACTTAGTTTTTTAATCTCCCAATTTGGTTAGACTACCCTTTAGTGTTTATTATAGTTCATTTTTATAGTGCTTTCCCTTATCCATTGCCCCCTTGTATGTCCTAGGGTTAGGGTTTGAATTTGATTGGACCTTCAAGGATTGATCTTAGTCAAGTCCTCCATATAGTTTGTCCCCCTTATGGCAGATGTAAAAAGGTTCTTCGTTGGAGAAAAAAATTGAGGTCTTTATTTATTCCTTAGGCAATTCACTATAGTTCACTATATCCTATTCATACATCATTGACGTAGCCATCCTATCATTTCCAGTAATCAATGGGTCAAGTCTACACTGGTTAAGAGTTTCCTCAAAATTGTATTTTGAATTTTTATCCTCCCCTTTCCTTCTTGACCCTATTGACCAAAACCTAGCAACGAGAGCCCTATTTTCTTGAGTGCAAGCAATTATTATTTCTTGTCAAATCTCAATGATCACCTTCTACTATGTTTGTATGACAATGATGACCCCATTTTTCTTTCAAGCCAACTCCACCATGATCTTTTATTTCTTCTTAGATCTACAAACCTTCAACCCAACTCTATCATGACCTACTATAATTTATTTGAAGTGGTAGAGATGCAAACCTTCTATCCAACTTTACCATGACCTATTATTTCTTCTTAGATTTGTAATCCTTTAATCCAACTCTATTGCAAGCTATTATTTCCTTTTATATTTGTAAACCTTCAATCCAACTCTACCATGACCTATTATTTTCTATTAGATCTTAAAACTTTTCAAGCTAGATTCATCATGACTTACTATTTCTAAGATCTATTATTTTTTCTTAGATCTACAAAACGTCAAGCTAGCTCTACCATGACCTACTATTTCTTCTTAGATTTCTTGTTTCTTCTTAGATATACAAAACATCAATAAAAATCCACCATGACATGTTTCTTCTTATATCTAAAAACCTTCAAGGTAGTTTTGTCATGATCTATTATTTCTTCTTAGATCTATAAACTTTCAAGCCAGGTTTGCCATCACATGCTATTTTCTTTTAGATCTACAAATCTTCAATCCAGCTCCATCATGACCTCTTGTTTTGCCTTAGATCTACCAACCTTTACGTAAGCTTTGTTGTGACCTATTGTTTCTTCTTAGATATGAAAACCTTCAATATAGTTCCATTGTGCCCTACTATTTCTTTTTAGATTTGCAAAACTTGAAGCTAACTCCCAAATATATGATTTTTTATATTATTTTAAAAAATAATTATATTAAATAATTTGATGTCTTATAAAATGTTCATTTATAGAAATTTGATGTATATTGTTGAAAATTTTTAATTTAACTTTTATTTTAAAATTTGAAGTTTAATTAAAAAATATAAATATGAAAATAACTCAATGCCCTATATTTTTGTTTGATATAGTTTTTAATATGTATTATTTAAATTTAATTGTTTATTTAAGGTTATTTTCACTTTTTAAACATCAAGTAAATTTTCTTTGACTAATAATATAAAAACTTCAATTTTTAGGGTCTATGGGAAAAAGTAAACATTAATAACTAATAGGTGATTGTAAATATTAACTTTTAGATTTGACAATGATAGTAAATGTTGATCAAATGACATTAGTTTAAGTGGTAAAATTCCTTGAGTTTTAAACTTAAGTTGTAAAATTCCTTGAGTTTTAAACTTTCAAGGAGATGAGTCTAGTTTAAATCTTTCCTAGGGATACATGCATAATAGCCAAGTTGTTATAGTAGAGGTGAGGTCTTTTAAATCCCATACAACCAGTAGTAAATATGATTTTTTCTTGTCTCTCAAAGAGACTCACATAATTCATTCCTAATGTTTACTTTCAAATTAGCACTTTTAATATTTGATATTTTCATTAGGAAATATTATACCTTTCTGCAAATATGAGCATCTAGAAATCACTTTAAATAATGTTAATACTAGAAGGAAGGAGATCAAAACACATCATTCAAGGGAATATCACCTCACTCTAAGATTTAATTTCATATTGATAATGTTTTTGGGGCATTTAATGCTCGATAACCTCATATATCTCAACTATATTCAATGTGGAACAATCAATTGTTGTATATTACATGAAATCATTTTTTATACAAGGATATTATTGTAAAAGAATAGTATAAATTATCATATTTTTTGGTTTATTAATACTATAAATATATAAAGTGAAATAGTTTTCAAATTTCATGAGGCCATAGGACATATGGGTAATATAGTTATGCAAGCATTTATCTAATCATACTAGAGAATATTGCATAATGATATTCCTTTTCTATTCAAACCTTGAACCTCCTATTTAGAGTTAAAAGGTCTTAATGGTTAGACTTTTGTGTATGTATATGTGTGTATATATATACAAGGATATATTTTATATTCTTTTTTTCCTTGAAAGTGACATTATATTATCTTTGAAAATAATAACAAGGTTACATTATTCTTAATTAAAAGTGGGTGGTATGGAAGCACACCCCAAAAACGTCATTCTAAAGACTCAACCCAAAAACAAACAAGGTTCTAGGAATTAGAAACTAAAAACCATAGAGACAAATGAAAACCTTCTAGGGGTCATGAAACAATAGAATATTTGTCATAGTAAAAACTAGAAGACCAAGAGACAAAAAACCTACTAGCGCTTGGTTGTCGTTAGATCCAAAATATTCTATCTAATGACATATCTTTATCGTCAAAATATTTCAAATCTCCAAAACTATTGATGGAATATGGATTAGGTCTATAGATCCTCAAAAACATGTTTGAGAGAATCAAACTTCTATCTGATAAAAACTCTCCTATGTAAAAACCCTCCTTGGCAGGACTCATTCTTGACATTTAATTTATGCATTGATGTGCATATATCTAATGCATAATTTTATTTTATGTTACCAATATATGTTGGTAGTTGGATTTTATTCTTGATTCTACTATTTTAGAATATGGTACTACTGATGGAATTTATGGTTGTAGTATTAGGTACTCTCACTGGTGGATTGGTATGGAACAACCACTAGAGTTGAAATAAAATAGGAAATAATGGATGACTTGTTCATCGATAGCTCAAGGGTAAAAGAGTACTCTTCATTTAAATTAATTACATTTGTTTTTGATGTTTGAATACACCATTAGGATAGGAGTTTAATATTGGAAATAAATCCATCCTTTGTAGGCTAGTGATAGCGCTTTAATTATCTTAAAAATTGTCACCTACTCAAGAATAAAAAAATGTTGTATGCATGACTGCTTTGGGATGCACTCATGCTTATGGTTCAAGATCAATAATTTTTGCTAAGTAGGTATTAATAATTATGTTTATATCAATAATATCAAGGATACTTAGCAATCGATATTAATTAGTCAATATTAACAATCGATGCTAATTAAATTAATTAGAAGAATAATTACATTAATAGTGATAAGTAATATTGGTATTAGAAAATGATGATGATTATTGGAATGGTTTTATTGTAATAATTGATTTTATAAATATTAATAGATTGATATTAAAGGATATAATTTTTCTCAATAATCATGTTAGTTACATCAAGATTGCCTTGGGCAACATTCTTTGCTAATGTATGCTAAAGAGCATTACATTGTAGCAGGTTGGAATACCTTAGTAGTCTACAGCCAACATGCTTAGAGGGAGTCTTGGATAATCTTGAAATATTTATTTAAAAAGAGATATGTTGCCTTGATGAGAGTTGGAAGGATAATAGGGAAAATAAATCGAGAAGAAGAAGCTTCAAAGAGGGATTTTGTTGCTACATTAAGAAGGTAAATCATGTTGGTGGAGACCCAAGCTTGCTTGAGTAGATGTATTTATTTTTATGGTTAAATGTTGTAGTGTTATTTTAAATTTTGCCTTGCTTTGAAGATTTGGTGTTTCTTTTGTGCTTATCCTTTGTGAGTTGGGTCTATTTTTCTATTTTTACCTTGTCCTTCTAGATGTCTATGTGTGATCTTTGCTTGTGTAATCATACACAAGAGTAATCTATTTGGAGTCTTAATTGATGTTTTTTTTTGCTATTTTGAAAATTTTTTAGATTAATCCATTGTAACCTTATATTGGATGGTTGTGGTAAGCCTACATCGGTTGCTTTTACCTAGAGTTATAACATAGTTCAAAACCTTCACTATCATAAATGGTGTGCATGGTAGGAACCTTTGGGTTTTAGAAGGCTTTTTCTTGCTTAAATCGATAGCATTTTTGTTTGGATAAGAGTCTCCTTATGTTTTACTAGTTGTTAGCTTTATTTTTTGTGTATGGTTTGGTGCTTAGCTAGTTGGTGTATTTTCTTAGATCAAGGTACTCTTGGCTCATATTCAGAAGCACTTAGTTGGGTAACCAGAGATGTTGCTTTGTGTTCCTTGTTAGATTATTTCTTTGAGCTAGGTTGGATGGTTTTGTCTACATGAGCTAGTTAGTCTTTATAAGGAAAGAGGTTGGTGTTAATACTTAGCCTATGTTAAGGTGTTATTTTATTAAAAAGAAAAAATATAATGATCAATTATGTTATAATGTTCTTTTAATTAAAAGATAGTGATATATTATGTTATAATATTTTTAATTAAAATATAGTAATCTATTATGTTATAATATTTTTTAATTAAAGGATAGTGATCCAATATTATATAGTGTCATTTTAATTAAAATATAGTGATCTATTATGTTGTAAATGTACTTTTAATTTTAAATGATTATGATCTATTATGTTATAGTGATATTTTAATTAAAGATAGTGAACTAAATATACTATGGAGTTATTTTATTTTTAAAGATAGCGATGTATAATGGTGTTCTTTAGAGAAAGATAATGTTTTATTATTTAGCTACTTGGTTGCTCCAAGGTAAAGTTTTTTTCTAAGCTCTTCTCCTAATGTCTCCATTCAAAATGTCTTAGGGAATGAAACCAAGTTTTTGATTCTCTAGCTAATATAGGTGTTGATGTGCTTAACTTTACCATTTGGAATGAAATTTCTCCCCCATCCCTGGTTGATGGCAATCCCACATCTATTTCCTTTTTGTGAGATCTCTCAGAGTTTAGGTTTCTTGGGTAGATGCATCTTCTCCATGTTTTGGGTCACTTTCTTTCCCAATTTGTTTCCTTTGAAAAAATGGTGGAATTTTCTCCCATGCCAAAATATGCTCTAATTAAGACTTCATGGGTGTATCAATTTAGGGATTTCAGCTCTAATTGGATAGTGATTCTAGAAGTTATGTTTAGAGTTTTTATTGGCCTGTGGGATTTTTCTAAGTTCAGAGATTCTATTTATACCATATATTCTCATGAGTGGCTTCACCTTTATAGAATGAATGCTTGAGACACATGGAGCTTGCTGTTCAACATGGATATTGTCTTTGCAATCCATATGTAGAGACATTGTAATCACATCACATTCACTGATTACCACCTATGGGATTTTTATCACTTGGTGGATGACACACTAGAGCTAATTGTTACCTCATCCAAACACGTAAGCATATGCCCTTCTAGAGGAGTACAAGTATTAGCTATAATGTCACGTGGTTTCTTTCCCATTTCATGTTACCCTTGTGAGGGATTCTATTATTGTTTGTTGAGGATTCCTCTTTTGCCCCTACAATAGCTTTTATGTCTATTTTTCTCTCTTTTTGTTTTTTAATAAGGTGCCTCATTTTTGTTTCTAATGGTTGGAATAACTGTTCATAACTAGAACTTTTTTGTAAAGGTTACAAGAATCTTTCAAAACCCCTCTTACCAATAAAAGAAAGGTTATGGGAGTTCCTTGTAAAGAAAAGAGAAAAGCTTTGATATTGACAAATATTATAATGGTTTTCCTGAGACTTGAGTAGATAAGGAAACCATTATAGAGATACGGATGGTATTCTCTCATTTTTTACTATAATGTATTTTGTATGGTTGCTTGCATTTATGCAAGCAACCATAATGGTGTTCTTTAGAGAAATATAGTATTTTTTTTTTAAATGTAGTGATGTATAATGGTGTTTTTAAATATATCGATGTATAATGATGTTATTTAGAGATAGATAGTGTTTAATTGTTTAGCTACTTGGTTGGAAAAATTGGGTTATGGGTTTTCTTGTTAAGAAAAGAGAAAATATTTGATATTGAAAAATATTATAATAGTTTTCCTAAGACTTGAGTAGATAGGAAAACATTATAGAAATAAGGATGGAATTCTCTCATTGCTTGCTCTAATGTATTTTGTATATTTTCATTGTCTAGTTTGGTTCTTAGCTATTTGGTGTCTTTTCTTAGATCAAAGCACTCTTGCCTCATGTTCAGATGCACTCTATTGGGTAACCATGGATGTTGCTTTTTTTTCCTTGTTGGATTCTTTCTTTGAGATAGGTTGGATGGTTTTGTCTACATGAGCTAGTTAGTCTTTAGAAGGAAAGACATTGGTGTTAATCCTTAGCCTCTGTTAAGGTGTTCTTTTATTAAAAAGAAGAAAAATATAATGATCAATAATGTTATAATGTTCTTTTAATTTAAATATAGTGATATATTATGTTATAATGTTCATTTAATTAAAATATAGTAATCTATTATGTTATAGTGTTCTTTTAATTAAAGGACAATGATCCATTATGATATAGTATTATTTTAATTAAAATATAATGATCTATTATATTTTAAACGTACTTTTAATTTTAAAATATTATGATCTATTATGTTATAGTGATCATTTAATTAAATATAATGAACTAAATATACTATAGAGTTATTTTATTTTATTTTAAATATAACGATGTATAATGATGTTCTTTAGAGAAATATAGTGTTTTATTATTTAGTTGCTTGGCTAGAAAAATTGGGTTATAGGGGTTCCTTGTAAAGAAAAGAGAAAAGCTTTGATATTGATAAATATTATAATAGATTTCTTGAGACTTGAGTAGGTAATGAAACCATTATAAATAGAAGGATGAGATTCCCTCATTGTTTTTTGTAATGTATTTTGTATGATTTCTTGAATTTATGTGTGGTACATGATGTTGGAGATATTACATTATTTTGTTCTCCTTGCAATATTAGTCTGGTAGATAATTTATATTTTATGATGTACGTGGAAAAATGATAGTTGTCTTCATGATTAATATGAAAGGTTACAATTCTTGGATGGAAAAGGAAGAGCAATAGTTAGAGTACTAAAAATTCATGTAAAAGGATATATTGGAGGTAAAGCTCCTCCCATTGTAACCAAGTTGTATCATTAATGAAATCTTTGTATATTATGTTCATTCATGCTATATTTTTATGAGATATTATCTATGAGATTTTACTGTTATTAAGTTTCATTGTTAGAAGCATTAGGTTGGTTTATCTTTAGATATATATTTTTTGAATTTACATGGTGGAATCGGTAGCCACCATGAATTTGGGTAGGTTGTCCGACTTTTATGGCTGCCACAGTATTCTGCACTGTCTACCCTGAAATCCACCACATAATTCTTCATGCAGTCCACCCCTATAACTACCATGCCATACTTATTTAAAACCTTTTATGCCACTAAAAGCACCAAAAAAGGGACAAGCGTTCAGTCTGGCGAGGCCCAATATTTAAACCTTAGACCTTCGCCCCCTTATGGGGTTTGGTCGAACCAATTGGTCTACACCTCGAAACTTTTATCTTTAGATCTTATTTTATGCTTTATGTGAGTTAATCTATTTAGAAAGATAATAGTGGTATCAAATCCATAAGGAATGTGGAAAACAGGGACTTTCCAAGAGGTCACCCATCCCAAAACTACTCTAATTAAACATGCTTAACTATGGAGTTTTTTTATGGGTTGTAAAATACCAAGTCACTATGGAATTTTGAAAATTTGGTTGTGGTTGTGAGAAGGCCTAACAAAAAGAAAAAAAAAGGCCCTTCCCTTGCATTGATAGGCTTTTTTGCTTATTCCATTGTCTACATTTTTTGCTTCTCTACTTCCTTCGATTCATAGTATCTGTAGGAATTTCTAGACCATGGCTCCTTTCTTGTTATTTGGTGAGCCTTCTCATACCTACAATAAATACATGCTTTAGATAAACCACTCGAGCTATAGACAAACCCAGTTGTCTTATGAATGTGGGGCCTATGTGAACGTTGTGTGCAATACGAGAGTTTTCGAACAATGAGAGGTACCTATTACTGTGTCAATTGCACACGTGAATAGAATGGTGGTCCATATTGGAGATTATGTGCCCTAATGTGCTTGTGTTTAAGACCCTACAAAGGAGGTCGTAAGGATATTTAACCTACTATTACAGTGACATTTGAGGAGCCCATTGCACACCAAAGAAACGATCGAGATTGAATGCTTGGGTTTTTTTTTTAGAGTACTATGGGGGCTATCAAAACCATGGAGACATTAGAGAGCAACAATAATAGATGCTTTTTTATCCAAGCATTACTTTCAAGGAATCACTCAAGATTTACAACATCTTGCATGACCATTACAAAAGGAGGAGGTCAAACAACTTTGATCAAAGATTTCTCGTATTTTTAAAGAAGGTAATAAACTTTCTTTTTATATTTGAATTAAATTTAATATAGGAGAGATAAGGAAATTATATCTTTAAGTTGTTTATTAATTTAGAAAAAGTGGAGTGATAAGGTGTAGGGAGAAATTAAATTAGAAGTTATTTATTTTTGGAGGGATATGTTAGTATTTAAAATATTTAAATTATTTTGTTCTAAGTTTATAGTTAATTAATCTAATTTACCATAGATTAATTATGCTATTGGAGAAATAAGGAAAATAATTGGTGAATTGAAATCCTAGAAACCATAATTATTATTTATTTTGAAATATTTGTGAAGCATTTTTAATATTTGCAAATATTTTTTAATTTTGGAAAAATAAGGTATTCTACATCAAATTAGGAATTTTTACATTTGCAAATTTTCTAATTTCTACATTTTTAAATTTCTAATTAGGGAGCCATAAGGTATTCAACATCAACATAGGATATTGAACTTTAGAATTTGATCAAATATCTAAAACTAGGGAGTTTTAAGATTGTCAACTTCAAAGGAAATGATAAATACGAAAATATTCTTTTATGAATCAAAATTATTAAAGGGTCCTAATTTTACCCCATAGAAAAATAAAATGAGGTCCATACTTATTGCTAAAGAACTTTGGGATGTAGTTAATGGAAAAATAAACATGCCAAGCACCTCTAGGTGCCTTCCACCATCACCAAGCACCCACGAGCATTTCTTGTAGCCACCAAGCACCCATGGGTATTTTATGCCAGAGATTCTGAAGTCCCCCTAGCCTTCGAGTGATGCTAGGGCATCGCCGCATCGATTCACTACAACAAGCTACATCAGATCAGAAGACAGCAAATACGTAAGGTAAATCCATTGTTTATTATTTTATTACATGCACTTTTATTTTTGTTCACTTTATTCATATTGCATAGTTAGGGTTTTACTATTGCTTATAGAGGGCCTCACATTGTGGAGCCCTCACAGTTGCTACTAATATGTTTGTTGTGTTATTGTGTGCAGATCTAGAAGTGTGACATCAACATTGGATAGTTGCTTAAGCTGGAGTGGCCCGACATCGGATAACTAGAAGCCCACTCACTTCTATTGGGAGCAAGGACGCACTTGAAGACACCACCAACCTTGTTTTCTAGGGTTTCGGAGAACCCTAGCCATTGTAAATCTGTATCAAAAGGATTCAAGGATCCTCATTGTAACAATGGAGTTTTTAGGCTCCCCCATTAATATAAGATCATCTATTGTGCAATTTTGGTTCTTTGTGTTCAATTTATTTAGCATTATTTGGTGTTGCATTTTTGTCTCTTCAAATGGCGATCATGGTGGGACCCCCTAAGGTTTTATTTTATGATTTGCCTTACTAATTTATTTGTTATTTTCTATCATCTTGCAAGGTTTTTAGAAGCAGATTTCATAAATTTCATTAGATCTAGGGTTTTTGAAAGTTGCAGGAAGTTGCAGAAGGTGCATAAAATGCCCAGTGCTCGAAGGCTATCCAAAAATGCCTAGGTGCATTTTAGAAATACCCAGAGATATTTTATAGAGAGTTAGAGCAGATACGTAGGTCGTTTGTAAGTCTACTATTCAAACCCTAGCTTTTCTATTTACATATTCTGGTAGTTTCATGTCTTATTCAAGTTTTTGAGATAAAAAGAACTTCATTAATTAATCTAGAAAAGAACATTCATATTAGCTTGCATATTAGGTTTTAGATTAATCATTTGCATCCATCCACATCTTCTATTTGAATTTTTATTTTCTATTATGTAAAAAAAATATTGCATTATGATTTCATGTAAATTAAAATTGCATAATTAGTTTGCATTATAGGGTTAGGGATTCCTATTTTTGTAGGTCTAAGTAGGAACATTATTCATATACCAAGAGTATCCCCATACTTGGGTGATTCCATACAGAGGAATAGATGAACCCCCTAACTATTTAGAGTGGGTTTTAAGCGGTGTACTCTATATCCTTTGGAAAAATTGGTATTGTGAATAGTGGCTTCTGATTTAGACCATCGAAAGTGGTTATATTTCTAATATTGTATGAACACAATAGAAAATCATAAATTTTAAAAAGAACCACACACTACATGATTCACATTTAATAATAGTGGTTGGATTTCATCACCAACCATTGCTTGAGATTTGGTGATGGTGGCTTTCATCTCCATCCACCAATATCTACCCTTAGAAACCCTAGGTCACCCCTGAGCAAACTTGTTAGATTTCATCACCAACAAGAATCTCGTTGCCCCAGCTTAGCCATAGTTTTTACCTTTCTTTGATTAATTCAGATTAGCACATTTGAAACACACAATATTGAAACCTAAGAAAATGAACTCACATTAAAAGGAGATAATCAATGAATAAGGTAAGACACACGTGTTAAACAAACTTAGCATTGATTGTTTATTTTTATTATGAAATTTAAATTTGTGTTTCATTTTACTACATAATCTATATTTTGATTTATTTTCTTTATGGTCTTAACAAGAAAACAAAAGAAAGCATTAAATCAAGATAATCCAATGGAACCTTCATCCACCTTCCCCACCACTTCTATGGTAGATTCCCTGAATGTGACACAAGCAGATTTATCTATAGGTCCCTCACATTCCTTACCATCCACAACCTTTCATATGGCTATGCCCCAAGAAGAGTCAACCTCACCAACCATTGACCATCACATTACCCATATAGACATGGCAAGAGTAGAAGCTCTCATGAAGTCTTCTAACTATATCTTAGAGTCAGTCCCCAACTCACCTAGACAAGATCCTACTTTACAACAAGAGCCTATTTATTCCCAGCCACCATCCACCTTTACCCAGGTGTACACCAACCCTTTTTTGAGGCATCAATTGCACCTTCCTCCCATATGTCCATTCCCCAACCCTCATGTGCTCCTAGCACTTCATACACATCCACATACACCAACCCCTTGTATGAAGCACATGTAAATGTTGCTTCACAAGTTTTAGCCTCACAAGTTACCATACCTAGTGTAACTTGTCCCCAAGCCACATCTTCCATACCATATACTTCCATACCCTCAATTCTGATAGAGAGATTAATGAGGCATGGGAACACCTAAAAAAATTGCTTAGACAACATCAAAATGCTCAACAACAAGTACAAGTGAACCCTAAGCCTTTACCAAACTCTACTCAGACTATCCTTATTAACTAAGGTCCATCATGGGCACCATAATATTCTATGGTTTCTATCCCTATTCCTCCACCAAGTCATACCACTACCCATCCTATTCCCATTGGCCAACCTAGCCATAACCCTCATACATCAACCTCATTCCATAATTCTCCATATTTTCATCATCAATCTCCCATGCATCAATTTCCATCAAATTCACCTAGCCATCATTACCAATCTCATCATCATTTAGTCACTCCACAACATTTTTCCATCCCACCTCAAAATCATCAGGTAATTCAAGGCTTCCACATTCCTGAAGAAGACCCTCGAATTAAGGCCATGCAAAAATAGATAGATCAATTGATACAATATACTCCTAGTTTGACAAATCAGAAACCAACCTTACACCAATTGATCAATCAACCCATTCATCCTTCGGTACCATCACCACCATATCTAAAGATTTCATGATACCTAAGTTTGAAAAATTCAAGGGAACTGAGGATCCCAAAGAACATGTGAGCACGTTTGTACATGCATGTTTTAGAATTCAAAATGACAATGCTCTCATGCTTCAAAATTTTCCTCAAACATTAGGAGGAGATGCCATAGAATGGTATAATCAATTACCCAGCCATAGTATTTATACTTTTGAGCAATTGATTGACCAATTATTTGAGTATTTCATCTTAAATGTTAAAAATAAGATCTCATTATCTGATGTCTATGCTTTAAGACAACATGATGATGAATCTATCTACGATTTTGGAAACCGTTGGAGGGTTGTCATCACTAAATTGCCATTCACCCTACCAATGGATGAGCTAATCAAATTATTCACCAAGATTTGTTTAAAACCTATCTCTTGGATGCTTCAACTACAAACTTATCATTCATTTGAAGAAGCTTTAGCTCAGGCTAGTGTCATTGAGGAGATCAAAATCCAAGAAGGCATACTTAAGCCTAAAAAGAAAGAATGGCAAAATAAGGGCCAATATAAAAGCAACTATTCTAGCCAACCAAAATCAACATAGGCTACCCCAGCCAATCAGCCCAATCAAGTTAATCAAGTGGTCATGAGCCAGTCGATAATGGCTCAACAACAATCAGTGCAACAAACACCACAACAAATTGCTTATCATGTGGTACCCTCAACAACTCAAGCCATGCAAAACATAGTGCCAACTATAGAAAACCATCCTCGATGATAGTATATCTAACAAAATCACCAATACACCCCTTAGCCGAGTCATATGCTTCCTTTTTTGAAGGTTATATGACACAAACAAACTTGCTTTACCCAAAATCAGACCAGATGATCCCACCAAACATAGTAAACACTATCGAGAACATCTATTTTGTCCTTATCATAGGTAAAATGGGTATGACATTAACAATTGCCATTCATTTAAAGACATAGTGCAAGACCTTATTGACTTGGGGGCAATCAAGCTTGATAATCCCCTTGCTCAAAAAAATCAAAACCTTGGTATATTTCAAACACCACTTCCTCATCATGAGGAGGTGCAACCAAATGTAGGAGGGGCTAACACCAAAACTCCTCCTAATCAAGTCAATCATATCCAACAATACCAAGGGTTTGTAGGGGCCATCCATGTGGTCACTAGAGGTCAAAGAAACAATCAACAAAATTAAGGCAACCACCTCAAGCAAGTGTGTCACAACCTCCAACATCACCACCCATCCAAATTTCCCCCAATCCTTCATCACCCATCCATATCCCTAGCCAATAAAATCCTCCAAATCCACCCATCAATCATCCACCATGACCAATCATCTCATTGAGTAGTCGATTAACTACAAGTCTAAAGATAGCTTCCACCAAATTATCAATTTATGAGTTAATTCAACAATCTCCCCCACATCATGAGGCATTAATGGATATTCTCAAATCCATTGAACTACAATCTCAAGATCCTAATGCCTTCAACAACTTTGTAGGGAGCATCCAAACATGCATGGAGCCTTCCATCACATTCTATGACTTTGAGATTAAGCCAATCTCATCAGAATCAGTAGACCCTCCATTGCATATCATGGCTCTAATTGACAAGAAGCCTTTTAAAAGAGTCCTAATTGATATCGGTTCCTCTATAAATATCATCACCACATCTACCCTTCATCATTTGAACCTTCCTCCATCTCATATCACCAAGTCATCATTCACCCTAAAAGCATTCAATGATGCTTTATGTTCCATAGTTGGCACTATTGTTTTACCCATTGAAGTAGGGGTCAAAATGTTGCACACCATGTTTCACATCTTGGAAGGATCCATGGTATACAATGTACTCCTTGGAAGACCTTGGATGAGGGAAATGAGATGTGTCCCTTCAATTTTACATCAATGTTTGAAATATGTTCATGAGGGACAAGTACATTGCATACCGATGGACGTCGAGCCATTTAAGTATTGCAATTTCATTTCAAATCCTTATGAGTCCATGCTTCCTTCCACTCACCTTTTCCTTTCACCATCATCCAATCCATCTACCACTTCACCAATTTCTTCATCAAAGGATCCCATTCCTGAGGAGCTCCCTATCACCAATCCCATCAAGCTTCCACCCCATCATCTTCATCATTGACTACATGCACATGTGGTCACAGTCAATCCACATCATCAACATCATTGCCATCCACATCATCATCATCCATTCAACAACCTTCCCAAGCCAATCCATCACCATCACCTAATGTTTCACAAGTCGAGTTGACGGATTGTGAAACATCTCCATCTTCACCACTTCCTCGAGCCATCATCTAACCATAGTCCTTCCATATCATCCCAAGTCGAGGTCCACCTCACTAATCCTGGTATTGGTGAATATGTGGTCCAAGACATCACCATCATGCCCCTCACCATTCCTAATGCTAAGGATTTTGGTCACCCACGTGACCCACCTTTAGCCATAGGAGCAGTATATAACATGGGTTCAACTCCAAATAGCATAAATTTTATATATGGAGGGATTGATTCTTCATCAAATCCAGCTCCCCTAGAGGAACCCAAAGAACCAACACTTGCCAACATTCCAAACATGATAAGATTTCCATATCACTATTTTCACATAGTCAATTGGTAAGGTCATGGCCTAGGATTGCATGAATAAGGAGTGCATCAACCTATCGATGTTCCATATCAAGAAGTGCATGACCATTCAGGTCTAGGTTACCACCCACTTTCCACCACCTCTTCTCTTGAACAAGCCTTCCAAAGGCTTAATCTAAATTTAGGAGAAGAAGCCCTCCATCCCGATAATTTTGATGATGAAATCTATGAAGAATTTAAACTTATATCGATAATTTTAGATGAATCTGAAGAAGAATCGGAGCCCATCATTCCCCATACCAAACAAGATGAGTTTTATCTCAACATGTTCCCCATCCATGAGCCCATATTTCACTTGCTTCTTCCACAAGAATGAGCCACCCCTACCGGTGAACCACCACCTCCATTCCATTAAGCCATTTCATAAGCCAACTTGTAACATATGTACATAACACAAAAATAGTGGTTTTCACCACTACCAAAAAAAAATCAAAAATCAACAAAAACATTTTCTTTCTTTGCATTGCATGTATATATCATTTAGTTAAATGCATTTATTTGTGTTGCTTGTTGCTATTCAGGTTAACCAAGCTCCTAGCACCAGTTCTTAGGTTCCATCCATTCCATCCAACCTTATCCACCTTGCCCATAAGTCAACATGAATCCTATTGATTTATTCACCCCACTCCATAATCCATATGATCCAACTAAACCAATTCCAATTGACATAAGTCTCATTGATATGGACCAGATTTCCTCACCTCCATCCTTTCTAAATTTGTCTTATCCAAGGAATTGTTAAGGGCTTCCACCAACTACATTCCTCCATCCCCTCCACCTTCACCTTCACCTTCACCTTTGAATCCTAAGGTTTTCTAAGTAGAAATAGATGAGGATAAGCCAGAAGAGTTTGATGACATCTTAGATGACATTCATATGATCCCTACACCCCATCAACTTGAGGAAGGTTCCCACATGTCCATTGAAGATACTATCGATGTGGACCTTAGTTCAGACAAAGACAATCCCCAAATTATCAAGCTTGGCAAAATTTTATCACCCAATGAACAAGAGCAATTAATTGCTCTCCTCAAGAGGAAGAAGGGCATATTTGCATGGTCCTATAAGGACATGCCTAGTCTTGACCCTAGTTTGGTTGTCCATAATCTCACCTTACATCCTGATGCTAAGCCGATCAAACAAAAACTTAGGAGAATGCATCCTACCATGGCCCTCTTGGTAAAAATAGAGCTTCAAAAACTCTTAGACGTGAACTTCATAGTTCCTATCGACTATCCTGAGTGGCTTTCAAACATGGTACCCATTCGAAAGCCTAATGGGGTGATACACATTTGCACTAACTTTCGAGATCTTAACAAAGCATGTCCTAAGGATGACTTTCCTCTCCCAAACATTGATACTCTTGTCGACACCTACACTAGCCATGAAATGCTTTCACTCATGGATGGTTTTTAGGATACAACCAAATTCGAATAAATCCTGATGACCAACACAAAACAACATTCACTACACCTTGGGGAAACTTTTTGTTACAAGGTGATGCCCTTTGGCCTCAAAAATGTAGGTGCTACTTATCAACGTGCCATGACATACATTTTCCATGATTACATGCATAATATTATCGAAGACTATGTGGATGATCTCTTGGCTAAATCTAAAACTCGACAAGAACACATTGGTGTATTGGAGAAAGTTTTTGATCGACTCCTAGAGCATAATGTAAGGTTGAACCCCAAGAAATGTGTCTTTGGTGTTACCTCAAGCAAACTTCTAGGATTCATTATCTCCAAAAGAGGCATTGAGGTGGACCCTAACAAGGTCAAGGCCATCATGGAGATGCCTCCCCCAACTAACTTAAAGGAATTACATAGTTTACAAGGAAATATCCAATCAATCCATCATTTTATTGCACAACTTTCTGAAAAATGTAGGCCATTCAATCACCTACTACAAAAGGGGGTGCCATTCTCTTGGATAGATGAATGTCAAAAAGCCTTTGATGACATTAAGCAATACCTAGCTTCTCCACTAGTCTTAGCTCCTCCTCATTTAGGGGTCCCATTCTATATTTATATCTCAACAATAAACTTTGCATTAGGGACAATGCTTGCACAAAAGAATGAAGAAAATCGAGAGCAAGTTGTCTACTACATTAGTCGAACATTGGTAAGCTATGAAACTAGATACACTTATGTAGAAAAATTATGCTTAGCAATGGTTTTTACCACTAAGAAACTTTGACATTACATGCTTAGTCACACAACATATGTCATAGCTAGAGAAAATCCTCTACATTATATGATATCTCACACTTACAATAACACCCACACCGCTAAATGGATAATGCTCCTTACTAAATTTGACTTGGAATTCATTAGCCAAAAATCCATTAAAGGTCAGGTAATAGTCGATCAACTTGTGGAAGCTCCACTACCTAGTGATCATCCTTTGATTATTGAGCTCCCAGATGATTCGGTATTTGCTATCACTGAACAAGAAGAAGATGTCATTCCAGAGGAAGACATCGATATCACACTATTCTTTGATGGCTCTAAGTGCATGAAAGGTCAAGGTGTTGGAGTCATGTTTCATACACCCAAGGGGTACCTATCCCCTTATCATTCAAACTTGACTTCCAATGCACAAACAACACTATAGAGTATGAAGCCTTAATCTTAGGTCTTCAATCAGCTATAGCTATGAGCATTAAGCGTATTAGGATATTTGGTGATTCTCAACTTGTCATCAAGCAAATCAATGGAGAATACCAATGCAAAGAACCTACCATTAAGCTTTATCATGAAGTAGCAATGAAATTGCTCTCTAAGTTTGATTGGTATGAAATCAATAGTTTACCATATTCGACTAATAGATTTGTAGATGTGATGGCCTCCCTTGGATCATTGATTCCAAAAGACTCCTTTGGAGAGGTACAACCCCTTATAATTTCAATGGTCTCTAAATCTACAATTATTCATGCTGAATCTAAAGATGAAAAGGATGTTTGCTTTATCCAATCAGATCCATATGAGCCTTGGTCAAGCCAAATAGTAGCCTTTCTCAAGTTTGGAACACTCCCATATGACATGTCTCGAACTACCAAATACACATTCAAGCAAAAGGTAGCTCATTTCATTCTCTTGGGGGACGTGTTGTATAAACATGGTTATGATGGAGTCCTCCTTCATTATCTCGAGTCTAGTGAGGCACAAAGAGCCATAGTTGAAGCCCATGATGGTACTTGTGGTGGTCATTTTAGTGGAATGGCCATTGCAAAGCGTATTTTATGCATGGGTTATTATTGGCCCATAATGGAACGTGATTGTTGCACATATGTTAAACATTGCAAAAAGTGTCAAGAACATGCTAATTTAACTCATGTACCATCACAAGCTTTACAACCTATTCAAATCCTTTGGCCCTTTTCACAATGGGGTCTAGATCTAATTGGTAAAATTTCACCTCCTTCCTCGAGACAACATACATTCATCATCACAACCACTGAATACTTCACAAAGTGGGTTGAGGCAATTCCTCTAACCAGTATGATAGGACCTAGAATTGTGGAGTTTATACTTCATCACATCATTTGTCATTTTGGTATACCCTCAAAAATCATTTCAGACAATGGCAAGTCTTTCAAGAACAAGGATGTTCGAGCACTTTGTGAGAAATATAACATTCAACATAGTTTCTCGACTCCTTATTACCCATAAGAAAATGGACAAGTTGAAGCTTCCAACAAGACCTTAATTGCTATTCTCAAGAAACTTGTCAAAGAAAATCATAGATATTGGCATACACAAATTCCCTTGGCATTATGGGCTTATCGAACAAGCATCCACATGCCTATAGGGGCAACACCATTTTCATTGGTCTATGGAGCCGAAGCAATCATACCTCTTGAGCTCGAGATCCCCTCCTTGCAAATTTCTTTGCAAGAATTCATAGATGATGACACTGCTAGACAAGCACGTCTTGACCAACTCACACTTCTTGATGAGAGGTGAGTCAATGCTTTAGAGCATTTACGAGTTTATCAAGACCACCTAAAACATGCTTACAATACCAAAGTTCATCTACATGAATTCCAAGTAGGAGATCTTATCCTTAAAGAGAACCAACAAAATACCAATGCATTACCGCATCTTCATGATAAATTCATGGCTAATTGGTTAGGTCCATACATTGTTACACAAAGAGTGGGTAATGGTACTTATAGGCTTGCCAGTCTAGAGGGAGAGGAAGAACCCGAACCACTTAATGTTATACACTTGAGAGCATTCTATGCATGATTTGATTTCTATATATGTATATATACATGGCTAATACACAAAAATATTTGCATACATTTCATTCATAACATTGCATTTCACTTGCATTCTACATTCCAAAAACAATGCATTCACCACACATTTCATATTGCATTTCAAAAAATTGCATTCATACATTGCATTTACATCCACATTTCACATTTCATATTAGGGATCATTTATTAAGTTCAAGGTCTTAATTGGTCCAACAAAAGTCATGTTGCCTTAATCAAGGGCACCTTCACAATGTCATCCACACAATTCCACCAAGTCAAATTGCCATTAACACAAACCACATTTTCATAAAAGTCCTAGGTGTTTTTAGTCACTCAACCACTCCTAGTGTTTTAAGAAAACTCCAAAATACATGTCGAGTTCTTTTTAGGACCATTACACATATACACTAAGAAAATCTTGAGTTTTGGGAATTGAATCCAAAACATTCTTGAACCAAACACAATTTCACATCTTAAAAACATCTTGTGTCAAAGAGGGATAACACCATACTTGGTATGAACCTCAAAGTGAAAAGGGTCATCCTTGCTAGTCCCATCATGCAACATAGTCCATAAAAATAGTGGTTCTCACCACTATCACAATTCCAAAAATAAAAGAAAGAGTAGGGAAAATCCCTAACAAAACTCTAAATATTTTACATCACACACCATTGATCATTGGGTTGTAAGGATCATACTACATTTCTAATCAGACGGTTAGGTAGTCATCCCCAAAACTTAAGAGATCAAAAACACAAATCATGGACTATGGAGTTAGCCTCCACCGAAGCTATAGATGCTTGACTGGCAGTGGAGTATGCTCATGCATGGTGACACATCTCTTTCAAAGAGACCTCTGACCACTCATACAGACAAGCTAGCTTCTTGGTTTCATCCATAATAGGTTTACCCAATTTACTCAAGATGAGTTAATGAACTCACTTGCACACACATTGGTTCTTGATTACCTCGAGTCATTACCATGCTCTTGATTCGGTAAATGAATTCACTACACACACATTTGGTCCTAGAGGGATTAGGTAGTTTTAGTGAGTTTGTTTGATACCACTAGTATGTCTGAGTCTCTACAAAATAGTCAATTCTTCCATATCAACATCCATATCTTCTTCCATATCAACATCCATGTCAGTTCATGAGTCATTCATCCCATATGCCACCAAGTTTGGTGCCCCTAATTAAACAACAATGCTAGAAAATGGCCAAACAAGATCTAAACTATAAATGATCATTAGACATCATTACCTTGCATTAATCATCCATACATTTCACCTTGCATTAATCATCCATAACATATCATATGCATTCATCATCCATATAAACATGCATTACATTCCACAAAAGCATTCACAAACACATATAACACAAAAGGTAAAAGCCATGTATATATATGTATAAATATCACATGTACAATGAGTGCCAAAAGGCTACATACAATGGAGCACCAAGGCTCATATACAAAAGTGCATCTAAGCACTAAGCTATGTCCTCCAAGAGGACCCCTATGACCTAGTAGGAGCCCTAGACCTAGAGCTATGCCTAGACTCACTATGCCTAGCACCCTCGAAGATAGATGAGGTTGGAGGATCTAGAAGTGGAATATGATGTTCCATCAACCTATCCTCCAATGCCTCGATATATCTATCTCGAGATCGAAGATATGCTATATCAACATTATATTGATGCTCCCTCTCTACTAGCTCTACCTAGAGCCTCATAATCCTTGCATCCTACTCTACCACCTACTACTCCAACCATACCCAATCCTCCTCACTCTAATCTAGAGGTCCATCCAAAACCTCCTCCACATCATCTCCATCTCCACCATCTCCCCCAATCTTAAGAGCCTACCTCACCATACCCTTAGTCCTCCTCCTTTAACTATCTGATCAAAGGTATCACTATCACTTGGGGCCTCCTGGATCCCCTCATCCCTAGCCTCACCATCACCATCCCCATTGACTACTCCTTGAGGTAGTACCCATGTTGGATGTGCAAACCATACATCATACTCCATGATAGTCCCTACATCATCTACATCTAGGAGATCCATCTCCTCATCATCCTCATAGGCCACCCTCCATGGCTCTACACATGGTAGCCCTATCTCCTCTCGATGTCTCCTATAGCATCAACTCATCTAGGACATCCTACCTCAGCCAAACTATTAGAGTACTCAAGAGAACTAAAATACTCAGCCTCACTCTGATATCGCCCAACCACCCACCTAGCCTACCACACTCATCACAAGTGCTCTCCATCCTCAATCCACCTACAAGCCCACCATAACCTCCATATCACTTGGGTGGATGTCAATCCAACCCATAAATCCTAGTACCACTAGCTCATCCTCACTAGCCAACTTGATTATACCTCCTCAACCAATACCCATCTCCTAGCATAGGGCTACTCCCTACCCAAGCCTACCATGGTAAGCCCTCCATCGAGCCACACTAAAGTGCTCCCATCCCCAACACTACAAACAAGCTACACCCCAATCCCTTCCTCCCCTACCTCATCACATCATATAACTCTCGATACACCTACACCAACAAGGTAGGAGCCCATGCATACACCTACCACCTAGTGAGCATATCACTCACTACCCCTATCAGGTTCCAAGGGAACCTACACCTAATATTATTTAAGGCCATGATGTTGGCCAACATGAACATAACCAAGGCATAAAGGGCATCCAACTCCTTGTCCACATACATGGACAAGTAAGGTATACCTCCACTCTCCACCCTCACACCCTACCATGCATCTCCAAACATCTTCATCATATCTATATTTGATTGAGCCTAACCTCAACCTGGATCCCCTCCACTAGCACCTTGAGGATGTGATATACATCCTCCAAGGTCATGATCACCTCTCCCATGGGGAGCTAAAAAGTCCCCCTATCTACATCCCACCTCTCCACCAAGGTAGAGAGGTACCCCTCATCAGCCCTCACCACATCAATCCAGGCTACCTCCACTAGCCCCACATCCTCCAACAACTCCCACTCCTCATCTCAACCACCTTCCTCATCCCAAGAATGAGAGGTGAGAACCGATGTCGAGCCTCCAAAATCCTAAGCTACAACACAACACAAAACATTTATCAATAATTTTCAAAAAAAAAATACAAAAATTTTGCACAATACACAAAAAGGGAATTACCTCAGACCTGCACTCTAGCATCATCCCTAGCCTCCACACCCACTCCCTCCACTGCCATAGCTTCCACGCTCAAATCACTTCACCTCACTTCACTCCACTCTCCCAAACACAACTTCTCAAACTCTCAAACACACAAATGAGCTTGATTTCTCATCCTAGAAGCTATTTATAGCTACTTCAAGTACCTTGAGATACCCATGGGTATTTCCTAGTGCACTGAAGCACCCATGGGTATTTACAGAATGCCCAAACACCGATGATCGTTTCTATGGGCCAAAAGCACCAATGGGTATTTGGCATCAAATTTGACAAAAGACCAAATTTTCACAAAATAGTGGCTTATCCCCACCAAATCACTCCATATTTCATCCATGCATCTATTCCATCATTTTATCAAGTTTTGTGAAGATTCCAACTGATTTGGATGCATAATTTTCATTTGCGACCACAAATTGCAAATTCACCTAACAAGTTACAAAAGCACTCCAAAATGGTCCAAATATTCACAAAACGATCATAATCATCATTATCATCATTCATACATCATTTTCACATCATTTCATATCATCATTTGCATATTTTCCAAGTTCAAACAACATTCAAGTGAATCTTGTATCTAGTGGGTTTTTCTATATACTTGGTGATTGCAACGATTTGCATCCATGCAATTCGGTAAGATGAAGAGCCTACCATAAGGACACTTGGTCATTTTCATCATTCCATATCTCATTGTTCAAAATCATAGTCATATTTGGTACTTCACATTTTGAGTGAAACCTTGCCAAGAACAATTTGCACAAAAGTTATCATTGATGGCCTAGTTCATGGGGCTTAAAACATGGACAAAATCAAATTTCATCATTACACATTTCCTTGAAAGTCATCATGGTGACTAGCTTTAGCTAGGGTGATTGGTTCTGATCATAGGAATTATCTGATAGTCACTAGTTGGCCCTCCGAAGTTGACTACTTTTACTCTTTGCATTTTCATCTTTGCATATCAATGATGCCAGAAGGCATATTCTTCAACAACATCGAATCACCCCAAATTTGGGGCAACCACATTTGGTTTTGACTTTCCCACAATGGGATACATCTTACATGATCATGGCATCTACACTTGGCAAAATCCCTTCATCTTTGGAAAAAATCCCTTCATCTATTGGGGCAAAAACAAACACATTTTTCACAAACCCTTCATCTGTTGGGAAAAAATAGATGCATCATATCACATTTTTCACCAATCCCCTTCCCACCATTGGGGAAAAATGGTATCACATCATCCATCATTCATTTGCACAGATTTTTCAATTGGCTCATGAGATTCATCCACAAACTCATTCACCAATTGAGGGGGTAAGCTACGCAAAATTCAAATTCTTTTATTCTTTTATCTTCAAGCTCATGTTCCACATCCCAAGAGAAGTTGCTTCTACACCTAGCCAAAATAGGTGTCTCATATTTTTGCACTGCATTGTGTTTCATGCAACATAGTACAAAAAGGGCATCTATAGACACCAAAACCTAGCCACTTGTCCTCCATCCATGCTTTCCTACCATTTTCACCCACTATTCATATATATTTATATATATTTATTATATATTTAAATATTAATATTTTATATATATATATATATTTAATAAATATATATTTATATAAGTGAATTAATCCCAACCATCCGATTTCATTTAATCCTATCCATCCATCCACATCAATCCATGCCACACCCTAAATTTAATATCCACCCTCCGATATGCTTTTATCTCAGCCACACGATTAGTGTCATTGAAACCCTAAGTATGCCCTAGGTTGGATTATTAATAGGAGCCATTTTGATGGCTCAACCCCTAAGCAATCCTTAACTAAGAATCCTTAAGTTCCTTAGAGTATCCAAGTACTCTCTACCTTCCATCTTTCCTATAACCCCCATCCATCTCATCCATCTCCCCACCAGATCTACTTCTATAGACTCTCCCCTCAATCATCGAATACCTTTGAGTGCTTCCTATCACTCTCGAGCACCTCTAGGTGCTTCCTTCCCACTACCAAGCACCTCTAGGTGCCTTCCACCATCAATCAAGCACCCATAAGCATTTCCTATAGCTACCAAGCCGTATTTTACACAGTACTAAAGTCCCCCTAGCCTTCGAGTGATGCTAGGGCATCATCGCACCGATTCACTACAACAATACATCAGATCCAGAAGACAACAAATACGTAAGGTAAATTCAATTATTTATTATTTCATTATATGCACTTTCTTATTTTATTCACTTATTCATATAGATAGTTAGGGTTTTATCATTGTTTATAGAGGGCCTCACATTGTGGAGCCCTCATAGTTACTACTAACTCATTTTTTATTTTATTGTGTGCATATCTAGAAGTGTGACATCAGCATTGGATAATTGCTTAAGCTGGAGTGGCCCGACATCGGATAACTAAAAGCCCACTCACTTATATTGGGAGCAAGGACGGGTTTGAAGACACCACCAACCTTGTTTTGCTAGGGTTTTAGAGAACCCTAGCCATTGTAAAATCTGTATCAAAAGGATTCAAAGATCCACATTGTAACAATGGAGTTTTTAGGCTCCCCCATTAATATAAGATCATTTATTATGCAATTATAGTTCTTTGTGTTCAATTTATTTAGCATTATTTGGTGTTGCATTTTTGTCTCTTCAAATGCATTTAATAAATTAAAAAAGAATAAAAAAAAAAAAATAAAAAAAAAAAAAAAAAAAAAAAAAACAAAAAAAAAAAAAGAAAAAAAAAAATAAAAAAAAAAAAAAATAAAAAAAAAAAAAAAAAAAAAAAAAAAAAAAAAAAAAAAAAAAAAAAAAAAAAAAAAAAAAAAAAAAAAAAAAAAAAAAAAAAAAACAAAAAAAAAAAAAAAAAAAAAAAAAAAAAAAAAAGGAGATAGAGTTTAAAATTAAGTTAGGAGAGCGGGGAAGCGGCCACGCCCTCAACTATGTAGGGTTTATAGATGTCAAAAGGTAAGAACTCAAGAAGAGGAATAGTGTGGGGTTTATGAAATGAGATAAGAACAACAGGAACCAAGGAAATTATATGAAGAAAGTTTAGGACAATTCCAAACCTCAACCTTAGAAGTAGAATGATTTAGCACAGAAAGAGAAAATAGGAATAAAATAAAAGAAATATCAATCACACAAGACAAGTTGCTTCATATGTGAGGGTCCTCATTATGCCAATAAGTGTCCCCAATAGCTAGTCAAGAAAGATCAAGGAGCAACCACACTAAATCTATGCCACTATCAAGAATTAGAACCTAGATGGACAAGCAACACCTATGTTACTGAATGGTAAGTTGTTTAACAAGGATGTTAAAGTTTTAATAGATAGTGGAGCTACATATAATTTTATTTCCACTAGTATTATTAGGGATATGTCAAAAAGACCTAGATTTTTGGCACAAGGGTGGAAAGTCAAGTATGGTTCTAGATAGACCTACTCAGTGGATCAATGTTTGCCTATAACTGAGATAACCTTACCCAATGGATCCACTATATGGCACTTATATGTAGCACCACTCCATACTTTTGATATTATCCTAGGGATGGATTGGTTGAAGGCTCATGGAGCCTTAATCAACTTCCAAGAGAGGTGGATGGATTACACTGATAAGGATAAGAAGAGAGTAAGAGTTCAAAGTAGGCAAGGGTATTTTTGACCCCATTTTTATTAACTATGCAGCTGAAGAAAGCCATTAAAAGAGGTGGTATGTTGTATGTAGTCAAGATTAATGGTAAGATAGATGATAAAATGGGATGAGGAAATATTTAAGAAACATCCAATTTTGCATGAATTTAGGGATGTATTTCTAGAATATCTCCTAAGCCTACCACCTCAATGTGAATTTGACTTCACTATTGAACTAATGCCTAGAGTAGAACCCATTGCAAGGACACCTTACAAAATGACTCCTATTGAGTTGCAAGAGTTAAAGGTGCAACTTCAAGATTTGTTGGAAAAGGGTCTGATCAAACCTAGTGTGTCACCTTGGGGTGCTCCAGTACTATTTGTGAAAAATAAGGATGGTTCCTTGAGATTGTGCATTGATTATAGGATGTTGAATAAGGTGACCATCAAGAATAGGTATCCTTTGCCAAGGATTGATGATCTCTTTGATCAGCTAAAGGATGCTACTATATTTTCAAAGATTTATTTAAGATTTGGATATCATCAATTAAGGATTCAAGAGGAGGATACTCATAAAATAACCTTTAAGACTAGATATGGACACTATGAGTTCATAGTGTTGCCATTTGGGTTGATAAATGCACCAATAACTTTTATGAATCTGATGAACAATGTGTTTAGAAATATCTAGATCAGTTTGTTTTGGTATTTTTAGATGATATCTTGATATATTCTCACACCAAAGAGGAACATGACCAACATTTAAGGTTAGTGTTAGAGGTGTTGAGGAAAAACCAACTATATGGAAAGTTGTCTAAGTGTGAGTTCTATACCTCACAAGTTCAGTATTTGGGATATATCATATCGATAGAAGGAATTGTTGTAGATCCTAAGAAAATTGAGGCTATATTAAGTTGGCCTGCACCCACAAATGTGTCAGAAGTTAGAAGCTTCATGGGGCTCACTGGTTATTATAGGTATTTTGTGAAGGATTATTCAAAGATTGCCTACTCTATCACCAACCTTCAGAGAAAAGGAAAGGAGTTCAAATGGATGGATAAATGTGAGGCCACCTTTGAAACTCTGAAGAATAAGCTAACTACAACACCAATTCTCAAGATACCAGATCCTCTTGGGAATTTTATAGTATGTATAGATGCTTCCTTAGAAGGTTTGGGTGGGGTGTTGTCCCAGAATGAGGCTACAATAGCATATGAGTCTAGGAAACTCAAGAAGCATGAGTTAAATTATGCTACACATGACCTAGAATTGGTAGTAGTTGTGCATGCACTAAAGGTCTAGAGGCACTATTTGTTGGGTAAACCATTTGAGCTAAGGATAGACCATCAAAGTCTAAGGTATATTTTTACCCAACCTATGTTGAATGCAAGACAGAGAAGATGGATAGAGTTCTTAGTAGAATATGACTTTGGTATTGAGTATATCAAAGGGAAAGAAAATAAGGTTGTAGATGCCTTGAGTAGGAGAAGGCACATAGCAACATTAACCCAGAGTCATATAGACTTGATGGACAAAGTCAAGGAAATGCAACTACAAGATCAATATTGCATTGAAATCTAAGCTAAAATTGAGAGAAATCCTAAGGAAAATAAGGATTTCAACATAAAATATGGACTTTTATGCTTCAAGGATAGGGTTGTCATACCCAAAACTAGTGATTTAAGGAGAATGATTATGCAAGAGGTGCATAGTTCTCCATATTCTACTCATCCAGGAGGGGCAAATATGAGAGAAAACATGAAAAAGACCTTCTATTGGGTAGGAATGAAATAGGATATCACTAGTTTTATTGCTAGATGTTTAGAATGCCAGAAGGTTAAGGTAGAACATCAACATCTAATAGGGAAATTATACCCACATGATATACCTACTTAGAAGTGGTAGGTAATATCTATGGATTTTATTGTGGGTTTACCTAAGACTAGGTACCAACATGATGCAATACTTGTGGTGGTTGATAAGTTGACCAAGGTTGCACATTTTATACTAGGAAACATCAAGGATGATGCACCGGTGGTGGCAAATAAGTTTACCAAAGAAATTTTTAGGTTACATGGTTTTCCTAAGGTGATCATATCAGACAGAGATTCTAGGTTCACATCAAAATTTTGGTAGGCTCTTCATCATGTAGTGGGCACTAAGTTGAATATCAGTTTTGCATATCATCCAAAAATAGATGGACAAATGGAGAGGGTGAACCAAGTTTTAGAGGACATGCTTTGCATGTACTGCATGGATCAAAAGTCTAAGTGGGAAGACTTTTTGCATCTAGTTGAATTTGCATATAATAATGGATACCATGCATCCTTGGGAATGGCTCCATTTGAAGCCTTGTATGGTAGAAGATGCAAAACACCTCTATCATGGGATAATCTAGAGGATCGGGTGGTGATCAGACCAAACACTATCAAAGAGATGGAGGAGCAGCTCAGAGTGATTCGACAAAGGCTCAAGGAAGCTATCGATCGCCAGAAGAGCTATGCTGATCTAAAAATATCACCAAGAGAATTCTCTATGGGAGATAAAGTTTTCTTGAGGGTAAGACCCATGAAAAGTGCCATCAAGTCAACTAAGTTGGATCCTCACTATGTTGGGCCTTTTGAGATCATTGATAAGATTAGTCCAGTAGCCTATAGGCTCGCCTTGCCACCCAACCTATCAAAGATCCATGATACTTTCCACATATCCCTACTTAGGAAATATGTTGTTGATCCTACTCATGTTTGGAATGTTTCTAAATTGTAGATGGTAGATCCCTCAACCATTGAGGTGAGACCGATAAAGATTCTAGGGTTTCATTCCAAGATGTTGAGGAAACAAACCCTAGATCAATGTAAGGTCCAGTGGGACCAATATTCTAAAAATTGTGCAACTTGGGAAGATGTTGAGGAAATGAGGAAGCAATTCCCATATTTATTTGAATGAAATATATGTATGCTTTATTTTTAAGAAACATAGAGGACTATGTTTAGTCCAAGGGGGAGTATGTAACGACCCTCCTTGGTAGGACTTATTCTTGATATTGATTTATGTATTGATGTGTGGATATCTAATGCATAATCTTATTTTATGTTATCAATATGTGTTGGTAGTTGCATTTTATGCTTTGATTATACTATTTTAGAATATGGTACTATTGATGGAATTTATGGTTGTAGGACTAGGTACTCTCATTGGTGGATTGGTATGGGACAACCACCAGAGTTGAGAGAAAATGGAAAATGATGGATGACTTTTTCATCGACAACTCAAGGGTAAAAGAATACCCTTCATATAGATGCATTGCATATATGTTTGTTGTTTGAATACACCATTGGGCAAGGAGGTTGCTATTGGCAAAAGAGCCATCCTTAGTAGGTAGGTGATAACATTTTAGTTATCTTAAAAATGCCACCTACTCAAGGATAAAATAATATTGTATGCATTATTGACTACTTTGGGATGCACTTATGCTTGTGTTTAAAGATCAATGATTTTTGCTAAGTTGGTATTAATAAATATGTTGGTATCATTAATATCAAGGTTACTTAGCAATCGATGTTAATTAGTCATGATTAAAAATTGGTGCTAATTAAATTAATTAGATGAATAATTAATTTAAATACATTTAATACTAATAAATAATATTAGTATTAGAAAATGATAATGATTATTAGAATTATTTTATTGTAATGTTTGATTTTATAAATATTAATATATTAATACTAAAGTATAGACTTTTGTTCAATAATCATGTTAGTTAAGTCAAGACAACCTTGGGTAACGTTCTTGGATAATATATGCTAAAGAGCATTATGTTGTAGTAGGATGGAAAACCTTAGTAGTGGGAAACCAACATGCTTGGGAGGAGTCTTGGATAATCTTGAATTTCTTATTTAAATATTATGTTGCCTTTATGGGAGTTGGAATGATAATAGGGAAAATAGACTAAGAAGTTGGAGCTTTGAAGAGGGATTTTGCTAATACATTAAGGAGCAAAATTAGGTCGGTGGAGACCTAAACTTGCTTGAGTAGACATATTTATTTTTATGGTTGAATGCTATGATGTTATTTTGGTTTCTACCTTTATTTGAAGCTTTGGTGTTTCTTCTATGCTTATCCCTTGTGGGTCGGGTCTATTTTTCTCTTTGTACCTTGTTCTTCTAGATGTCTGTGTGTGGTATTTTTTGGTGTAAGCATGCACAAGAGTAATAATTTGGAGTCTTAATTTATGTTTTATTTTATTGTTTTGATAACTTCTTATAATAAGCCACTATAACCTTAGAATGGGTGGTTGTGGTAAGCCTGCATTAGTCGCTTTTACCTAGAGTCATAACATAGTTCAAACCTTAATTATTGTAGATGGTGTGCTTGGTAGGCACCTTTGGTTTTTAGAAGTATTTTTCCTACCTAAACTGATAGCACTCTTATTTGGGTAAGAGTATCCTTGAGTTTTATCATCTGCTAGCTTCATTTTTGATGTTCAGTTTGGTTCTTAACTAGATGGTGTATTTCCTTAGATCAAGGTAGTCTTGGCTCATGTTTGGATATGCTCAGATGGGTAGCTAGAGATGTTTTTCTTTCCTTGTTGGATTGTTTCTTTGAGCTAGGTTGGATGGTTTCATCTACATGGGATTTTTTGTATTTAGAAGGAAAGACATTGGTGTTAATCCTTAGCTTGTGCTACGATGTTTTTTATTTAAAAATATATATGTATATAATGATCAATTATGTTATAATGTTATTTTAATTAAAATATATGGTCTATTATTTTATAATGTTCTTTTAATTAAAATATAGTGATCTATTATGTTACAGTGTTCTTTTAATTAAAGGATAGTGATCCATTATGATATAGTGTTCTTTTAATTAAAATATAGTGATCTATTATGTTGTAAATGTACTTTTAATTTTAAAATATTGTGATCTATTATGTTGTAGTGATATTTTAATTAAAATATAGTGAACTAAATATACTATGGAGTTCTTTTAATTTTTTTAAAAAGTAATGATCTATGATGATTTTCTTGTAAAGAAAGATAGTGTTTTAATATTGATTTGTTTGGTTGGAAAATTTGAGTTATGGAGATTCCTTGTAAAGAAAAGAGAAAAACTTTAGTATTGATAAATATTATAATGGGTTTCCTAAGACTTAAGTAGATAAGGAAACCAGTATAGATATAAGTATGGAATTCTCTCATTGTTTGTTGTAATGTATTTTGCATGGTTGCATGCATTTATGTAGGGTGCATGTTAAGTTACATTTGCATATAAGAGTTGTTATGATCCCGTAAGTTATCTAAAACTAAGTTCATGGTCAAAGGATTTGTTCAGAGGAAGACATTGAAAGAGCAAATATCGAGCTACAACTTTTGTATATCTATGCTATTGTTTTGAAGAAAATATTTATTGAATGAAATTGTAATTGAATTTATGCAAAAACTTTTGTGAAGAAAGGATGTAATGTTGATATACTAATTTAGTATTTAAGACTTGATCATGAATGAAAGATCATGCGTTGTTATTTTAATGTTGTTGGAATTTTGGTTATATGCAAAATAATGAAAGAATAAGTCTAGTGCTTATATTATAATTATAATTTTCTATATGTTGTTCATATTTCTTATAAAAATAAATGAATTGATAGTATTAAGTATACAAGTATTGTAATTCATATCCTAGTACTAGCATTGCGTTATATTCATTCATATAATTTTTGTTATAGCACTTTAATTCCTTTAGTGGGAGAGATGATATATTTTGTTTATGTGTTATTCTTGGGTTTGGTGGAAAAGTCTTAGGCATGAATTTTAGAGGTATATTAGAATCCTTGAGTCAGGAAGGTAACCCAATCCTAGGAGTTGTAGTGAGGCAATAGTAAGGAAGAGGTGAAGCATGAAAGGAATTGTAGGGATGCAATATCTAGGTATTCATTAATCTAGGAGGAGTTGCGGTGATGCAATAACAAAATAATTATGAATGATACACCTTGAACGGTGAGGCTTGGATGTTCCAAGGTAGTGAAGCCTTTGGAGTTATTCACATATCAATATAGTGGTGGTACCTTGATGGTGAGAATCAGGTGACCATGCTTACTACCACATGAGTGGAAATAGCCTTATTTAGCCCATGGAGGTGTGGTAACTAAGCACTAATACATTACACTACAATAATCCTACATAGATAGACTTCTTTAGAGTTAGAAAATGGACATCCTCTTTTAAGAGTTATGGGTCTTAAAGGATAATCCCTCTATCATGGTCAAGTAGTCTTGTATTGTTGAGAGTATAGGGAAGGTGATGGGACCAATATTGACATCCTTATTAAATGATGAGGTTTGAAAAGGTGAACCCAAAATATATAGGATGTTGGCCACTCCTAGCCACTTGATTGTTATCTACAATGACATTAAACTCAAAATGTGGTTATACCTTATAATGCTAAAAATTATTAGGTCTTCCTTGTGAACCTTGATTGTGAGAAAAAATTATCTCTCTCTTGTGTCGGTTTTATTAGGTTGTTACACCCTACCTACTTCTTTTGGCATGGACTATGGAAGCATCAAAATATTACTAGTGAAGATTGAGTGGGAAAGCCTATTTGAGATATAGGTTGAGCAATCCTATTCACTTCATTTGGAGTTTGGCTTTGTCAAGACTTCGATGCATTTTCATTGATAATTTTTGCCAATAGAGGACTAACAATTTCTTGCTATTTCACCTTCTCTATAGGCTTTAGATATATCATAGCATTTGTCGTAGCTATTAGCTTGGGTTTTGGGGCCTTGGAAGCATTTTTTGCACCCTTCAATAGTGGTCCAACCACCCTCAATGAGTTGAAGAGGTGTTAATCTAGCTATCTGGGGGGTTGATTTACTCCTATTATAGGGTATAAGGGGATATTCCTTGACCTTATGGTTAGATGTTTGACACCAAAAGTAGGTATTTTATAGGTTAAAATACATAAGTTATTAGTGAATAATAGTGTCATCAACTTAATTCTCAGTGGAGTTCTTGAGGTTTTTGGCTAGGTCCACTTTTACATAGACTCTATTTTGAGGGAACGTGTGAAAAACACTTATCCGGTTCAACCAATATAATATGACCTAATGTCATTACTATGTGGTTCAATAAGGGCCATAGTGGGAGGGGAAGGCTAGGAAACTTGACCTATATTAGGATATTTGTGGTTTGTTCCTCATAAAATAAAAATTTGTGGGACAATGGGTAGAAAACCAATGACGAACTCCTCATGAAATAGGGACCATGTTCATAAATCATATTGACTTGAATCGTTTCTACAAATTGAAACAAAATATAACCCTTAGTTGAGTTTTGAATAAACTCAATATTGAATCCTATGAGGATTTCAAGTGGATTTTGCCCAAGCCCATAAGGTGGCTTCATTAAGGATGTAGCCCATAAATTATCCTACTAGAGTAAAGTATTATAGACACTTGGATGCACTATAAAACTCTAGTAGGAACAAATCCACATAAGGAGAGGGAGAGCCTCTTGAGCCATCCTTAGTACAAATTTATTAGAATTTTTGAAATGGTCCCTCCTTCCAAAGTCTGTTGGAGTATATTATATTATTTTTTACATCATTATATACCATCCTTGGTACATCATTATATTAGGAAAGTGTGTTACTTTATGTAATGTAATAAATGCATAAATATTATTAAAGTATGCAAAGTATTTTGGTATTGTAAATGTGCATAGTTGTCCATGTGCACATGAGTCCATAGAGTAGGAAGTAGAAGAGTCTCTAGAAGTGTTAATTCCAAGAGTGCTACATATGAAGAGTCACATTACATTATATATGCAGGGTAATGTGAAGATGTAATATGACATGAATTGTAATGACATTACTTGGTACTTATAGAGCTATGGCACCATTTCCATGAGTATTTTTTTATGGCATATTTAGGAGTAGTTATTAGAGTTATTTCTAAGTTTTATATGTTAAAAAAAAAATCATTATAATATATATTTGATTGTGAGTTTATTTCATATATTTTGGTTAATTTATCTTAAATGTATAGCTTCAAAAGCTAACAGTGGTATTAGAGCCACAAGTGAGATTTACAGGAGATAGGGAGATCTATTGAAAGGTGTTGAGTTGCATAGGTTTTTTAGTTGCAAAGGATAACTTGGTTACTTAAGGAGAAACTAGTTAAGGTGAGGAGATTATATTTGGAAGGAGAAACCAGAGAAGTTTGAAGAGTTTAACAAATTCATAATAGAAGGAGATTTCAAGTCTTGAAGCTAGACCTTAATATTGTGGAGATTGGGAGATCCAAGAAGAAGATCCTATTGGAAAAATTGGTAGATTGGAGAAGACTACAAATTATTGATTGGCTAGAGTCTTTCCATAGGATTGTGAAGACTAGGACTCAACACAGAATTCATTCCACTAGTTTCTAGGATAACTAGTGAAGTTGATTTTTTTTAGAATTCTAGAAATTATAACATATTTGGTACTATTATCTAAGGTTCTTTTTGTAAAATTTTAGAGATTGAAGATTATATAGGTCTAAGAAAAATATACCATTGGATATTGAATATTGAGGAGACTTGAGAAGGAAGTCCCCATAGGAGATTGCAGATAGAAGACTAAATATTGAAGAAGTTGAAGAGACCCAAAAGAGGTCAAATTGAAGAATTTTTAGTTTTGGAAGATAGAAAGTTGGAGATAGAAGGTTGTAGATTGAAGACTACACATTGGATATTGAAGAGACCCATGTAGGAGGTTCTCATTATAGATTAGATATTGGAGATATAGAAGACCTAAGAATAGGTCCTATTGTAGATTTGAAGAGCAATAGATTTTGGAGGGAGATTCAAGAGATTGAAAGCAGCAAATTTAAAAGATCCAACAAAGAGATATAATTGCAAAATTCCCATAGTTGGGAGATGGAGGAGACAAGGAATAGGTCCCATTAAAGCTTTGAAAATAAAATTTGAAAAGTTGAAAAAATAGAAGACCCAAGAGGAGTGGTCTCAAGAGAATTTCAATAAGAAGAATAAGGCTAGAGAAAGCCTTAATGTAGATTTGATAAAGCTACCAGTGGAGGATATTTGAAGAATGTTCATGATAGAAGATTGCAAGAAAGGAGAATTTTTTTACAAGGAGAATATTTGGGATAATTATCACCATCCAAAAACAAGCCCAAGAAGAGGAAGGTTTTGGCAAGAAGTTTGCCAAATTTTGGAGAAGTGATTTGAAGATCTCAAGACATTCAAATTCTTGAGAGAGTGGACAATGCAAGAGATTAGTTTTGAAGTTAGAATTTGACAAGGAGATTGTAGGAGAAGATAATATTGAAGAACCCATAGTCTTGGGAAATTTAAGGACAACCACACAAGTTTAAAAGGCTGACTTTATAGGAGAAGCTTGCAGGTTTTGAGTAGATTGAAGGTTTGTAGGAGAACGGATTGAAGGTATTCTAGAGCTACGATTGGGCAGATTTTGGAGTGCTCGTAAAGATGATATTGAAGAAGTTTTTGATAGTGGTAGAAGATAACATTTGGATACTTTCATTGAAAATTTTGGATATTGAAAGAAGGAAGGTACTGACTACATAGTTGTAGATTTGTGGACATCATTTGGGGCAGCATTAAAAGCTACTAGTTTCAGCATTTATGAGAATAGATTTGGGGAATATTGGAAGCCAAAAAATCATTTTTATGCATAAAATTTGAGAAATATAAAGAGATATGATTTTGTAGAACTCTAGAGCAGATTTTAGAAGAGTTATTAGGCAACAAACCAGAAGAAATATGGGTAGAAACTAGAGCTATAAATTTGGTAAGTTTGTGAAGGAGAACAAAGGTACAAAGCTTACAAAATCAAGATTACAATAAAGGGTGAATTAAATCACCAAAGAAACCAGCATAAAGGAGATCAGAAAGGTATGCAAAATTGGTGTAATATAAGTTTATTATATGAACATTGAAATAAGCTTTACATCAAGGATTTAAGAGCACCATATTATTATTTGTGATCTGCATTATATTATTTGGAATCTGAAAATAAGAACTTAAAGGAGTTCTTTAAACAAAGGTGATATTATTGCTTACATCTTAAATATACAAGGATAAAGTAGCAATATTTTAAGCTAATAGAAAATGAGAAATAAGAAGAGCAAAATATCGTTTAAGAATACCATATTATAGTTCCTACGAAATGCAAATTTATTAAGTGAAAATAAGAAATCAAATGCAATAGTTTAAACAAGCAATAATTGAGAAAGGTTAAGAGATCTAGGCAGAAACTCATAGTATCTAAAGATACTAGATTTCCATAATTTGAAGGAGAACAAAAGAATCTAGATTGGAAAGCATAATCCAAAGTGTAGAGGGGGAAAACCGCCCTACCACGTATGATTTTCAAGGTTGGATCCACAAGAGAAAGCCTTGAGGTGAACCATGGGGGCTATGTTGTTCTCTACACTCGATGTAAAAGATGGGGGAAGGGTTCACTAGGAATGGTTTAAGGACTCACTCCAAGTCCTCTGGTTTTCAAGAATGTTTGATGTATTTGATTCAAGACAATCACCTATGTTTGGCCTTTCTAGATCTATGCTATGAAATATAAAGGACAATGTAGAAATACAATATGCAAGAAGACAAGAGCTAACCCTAGAATGATTCTTTCTTTGAATGCTTTCTAACCCTAGGGTTTCAAGATAAAAAACCTTCAAGCAAGGGTTCAAGAGAAGATGCACAAATAGTATTAACCCTAAGTGCACACTATATGTTGTTTATCTTTTAATGCCTAGAAATCAATTAAATATATTCCTTTTAAATCAGATCTAGGGTTTATAATAGAAATAACAAACACTCAACAAATAGCCTAAAGACTAATTAGGGCACTTATCTTATTCGGTGGTTGATCCTTGCTTTTATCCTTTATCCAATGATATCAACAATTCATGTTCCTACAAGATAACTTGGCAAACACTTGAAAAATATGATTAGTGTTAGGGGGCCTACTTAGGCCACTGTATGATAATACTTGGAGGTGCAGTAGTCAATACCCCTAGGTCCTTTTAGCTGACCTTTGAAAATAGAAGTGGAAGTTGACCTTTGGAAGATGAACAAGCATAACAGAATATAGCAAAACAAAATGATAAATTTTAATATAGAATGTAGTAGTATGTCTTATATGCAACCTAGAATGTAGATCTAGGGTTTGGGGATAACAACTTGCCCCTAAACATGGTCTAGGTGAAATCGCACCCCGTAATAGGTGACCACAATTTCGTAGACCGATGAAATCGTGCCCCATAGAGACCAGGCATGATTTCATAGAAGCTATGCAAAAAATAAAATAAAGATGCAAGAACTCGATTACATCATACAAAAAATCAATGCATGCATGAAAGAAAGTGAAAACACCTGGTAGATAGCGTAGAAGTAGATAGAAGGGTTAAGACCTCCCAAATAGTCGATCTCTCCTTAGGGATCCAACACAAATCCACCAAAGTGAGCAACAGCAACAAATAATCCAATGTAGTAGAAAATAGATCACACTTCACAATTGTGAGTTAGCTTACTTGTGGAAGAAGAAGAAGAAGAATGCATATCACTTAGAGAGCACTTTAAAATCACTTGATTATTTTATTGCTTATGATTTTCATTCATTCATGATCTCAAAATGATTTCAAACCCTCCTTATATAGTGGATTTGAAAGTGGAATGGGTGGGAAAACCAAGGAGAGCTAACGCCAAACATGCCAACTTTGAAAAATTAGGGTTTCCTTAGGAGAAAACCCTAAAATGCAAAATTGTGCCCCATCAGGGCTGATCATGATTTCACCTTATGCAAAATCATGCCCCATCAAGGGCGACCATGATTTTGCATAAAGGGAGGAAAAACAAAAGGAAGGGGGAGAGACCTAGCCCTTGCCCTAGGCAAGTCTAAGGGGTCTCCTAGGAGGACTCAGGGAAGATTGCCCACTAAAGTGGGTCAATTTTTTGTGTCTACATTTTACCCCCTCTTTGATGTATTTATGGCCTAATAAATGTGTCAAAGAAATATGTAAACACTCACAAACAAAAGACAACAAGCGAAAAAGGGGTGGTTGGTTTAGAAGAAAGGAGTGGTGCAAAAATGGTGTTATTCTAAACACTTTCTTGTTTTGCATGTAAATCAAGGTATTAGGGACATTAATACCTCTTAGGCCAGGGTGCCCCCTCGAGTTTCATAAGGGAGGACCTATCCCTGATGAAACTCAAAATGACAGACCAGAAGAAGAAAAAGGACAAAAGGAAACAAAAAAAAAAAAAAGACAACAACAAAAATAGAGATAAAAGTGAAAAAGGGGTAAAACCCTAATTCATTTTTACCATGCAAGAAGAGAAGAAAGGAGCTCTAGAGAAAAATTGGATATGGTGTTACCAATGCACCATTCAACGATCATGAGGGGTGAGGCTAGACATGAAAGTGGAGCGGGCAGAGGTAAGATCAAAAATCCTTCCAAAAGTTCTTGAATTTTTCAATTTTTTCAATTTTTGGGTGATTTTCTACCAAATCCAATGGGTTTGTCGTGTACAACCCGGGTGCAATTTCGTAACTCGAACACAGATATTCCTTGGTCCATAGTGGTGAAATCACACTAGGAAAAAAGAAACTAGGTATAATTTTATGAAATCGTACCTCGCGAGGACAAGGCATGATTTCATAGAGGTAAAATCGTGGTCCTAAAAAACCAAGCACAATTTCACCGAAGAAGAAAATGAGAGAGAAAAAATAAAAGAAAGAGAAGAAAAGAAAAAGAGAAATAAAGAAAGAGAAGAGGGAAAGCAAGCAAGCTATAACTCAAAGTTGCATATGTTTATTTAGTAATTAATTTTGATTTTTAATTAATGAAACTGATGAGATATTTTGTTATGTTTGTGAATGCAACTTAGGGTACTCGAGAGCCATGAGTGGCGAGCAGGCTCCTTGGAGGTGGAGCTACATGAGCTCAAGTAGGTAGAGAGAGACACACTAGGAGTGATGGGGCTAGACCACCTAGCGAGGATGCCTTAGGTAGAGGCTGAAAAGGCACTACTAATAGCTCTAAAGGAGAGATAGTACCTGAATTCATCAATCTTTTGACTACCTACAGGGGAGATGACCATCACACTAGAGGATGTGTGGTGCATCTTGAGCATCCCCATCAGGGGGAGAGTATTTTACAGAGTGCGAGGGTGGCCAATGACCTTGTAGTGACTATCAGGAGGTTGGACCCACCAGGTGCAAGAGAGCACGATAGTCGTAGATGACCTAGTGGGGTGATATGGGGTAGACCCATTGATGATCATGCTCTATGGGGTGGTGGTAGGCTTATTGATGTGCCATACTAGTAGGTGACATCTACCATGGATGATGGTAGGTGTAGTAGTAGACATGTGAGACCAGAGAGTGTGGTTCACATGGGATCCATATGTGTTGGCCCATTTGTATAGGATGTTGTACAACATCATGTACAAGTGGTATACAAGGATCATGTGTACGATGTTGCTCCAGGTATGGAGCTAGGAGCACATAGTGGTGTAGAGACCGGATGCACTACTAGGACCATTACCCATCCTAGAGTGACCAATTGCATATAGATGGTCCAGATCCCTCGAGTGAGTCATGAGGACATACGCTGGGAACCTACCACTAGCGAGGTGGGTAATAGATGAGTTGAGGGAGGCCTAAATTATATGGTGACCCTAGCATCTACACCTAGGATGGGCTGAGGATAGGGAGGAGCTAGCTAGGGTTAGGAGGATCAGATGGCTGACCATGGAGAGAGGGGAGCCAAAGGTATTCCATTTTGATAGAGTCCTAAGGTAGTTTAAGATCTTGTAGGGAATCTCGGACCTGGGGGACTACTAGTACCGAAGGGTATACCGAGACCCAATAGGGATCAGGGATGAGCCATACTTGGCTAGGTGGGTAGAGGAGAACTTGGATGATCCTCCTTACATGGATTCGAAGGTGGATGACGTGGGAGTGGCCTTCGGATACCAAAGGTGGTATAGAGGAGTCATGCCCAAGAGGGTCTCCCCACTAAGACCAATACAAAGGTGCTAGGTGATGGACCTAGGCATGCAGTGAGTATTCCAAGAGGTAGCTCGTAGAGCCACAAAGAGGGAGTAATAGGGCTAGGTAGCCCCAAGATAGAGATAAGCATAGGTCCAAGTCGATCTGGTGATGGAGGCCACCAATGCTACAAGGATCAGGGAGGTAGGGGTATCTGCCAGTATCCCCCATAGAGGCTAGGGTGCTACCATGTAGAGGATCAAGAGAGACCTCCACATTAGTAGCAATAATTGGTCAAGGCTAGGCCTCAGGTTGAGGGGACCCGAGGGGGGAGGTAGAGGTGCTACGAGCATAGGTGGTGACTCTATAGAGATAGGTGGACCTACTCTAGGAGGATAGGTCCAAGAGGATTGAGGGACTATAGAGTACTTTGAGCATCGTAGAGATGGAGAGGGATGTAACTTGAGTAGAGGCTACTCATATCTGAGGAGAGGTGAGCCATCTAGACATAGAGCATCAAAGGGCTCGGGCAGAGGGGATGGTTATCATTAGGAGCAACCAAGCTAGCGATGGGATCCACCTCCTACAGGTGAAACTATGGAGGATAGGGGAGAGGTTGGAGGTGGCCATTCAATGGGCTACCTTCTATGAGGCCATGTACTACTAGGTGGTACCATAGGGGTAGAGGGTGGTACTCCCTCCATCCCTACAGTTAGCTAGTAGGTCACGATCTCGATCATGGACAGTCTTAGCCTCACCGTCCATGGGTATGCAAGCTGCCTGGACCACCTCCTCCAAGCGGAGTAGAGGAGATGGGATCTCAGAGCTAGGGCTAGGGATCAAGATGACATACCAGTTTTTATTGTGGTATGCATCCCTAGGGATTGGTTGAGTGTACCAAGACTGGATTGTGGTACACCAACCAAACACTTATGTATCTCTCTTTTACCGAGTAATACAAAGTTGCTTTATTTTTATGTGTTAATGTGTGTGCATGTGATATAATTTTATTAAGTGTTCTTTTATTTATATTTATGATGTTTTATGCATGAAAACTACCTAATGCAAAACTATATGAAATGCATGGATGAGATGGATGTGAAAATGGAAGAAAAAAACACACAAAGAGAAGAAAAAGAAGGAAGAAAAAGAAGAACCAAAGGTCAACCATCAAGAAATAGAGAAGGATAAGTGAAACATAGTATTTGAATCAGCGTAGATCATGGCAGATCAGTGTGACCAAACACTATGAATCGAATCATAAATAGGGAGCTAAACCTACTATGGGTGTAGTACTCACCATGAGTGATGAAGTGTTGGAGTCTAACCCGCTATGGGTGGTTGCTCGCTAATTGACTACTATGGGGTGATTACTCACTAGGATGTATGCTGAGGCCTACTAAAGTTTATCCTATAATGGGGTGTTGAGCCCACTGATTCAAAAGGAGTATAACCTGATAGGGGATCATATCCAATAAGATACCTGCTAGGATGTACATTATCCCATGTGGGGTGCAATATAAGTAGATAAGAATTAATAGGCGAGTGCTACCCTCGATAGGGGTTTTAAAGATGAAAAACACTTTGTGAGTGTGTGCAGATGTTTAGAAGAAGATAATATTTGAGAAGGAGAAGGAGAGATAAATATATATCCTTGTCTAAGCAAAAAGACAAAGAAAAACTCAAGAAGAAGAAAGAGGTGACAAGGACATATTGACAAACTATCATCCTTGACCTAAGAAAATGATAAATAAATACTTCTAAGATCAAGGAAGAATAAGATCAAAGGAAGAAAGAAGTAGAAGAAGCAAGAAAGAAGTTGGAGAAGAATCCCTAGGTGGGGATTTTTCTAGGCATCAGAACCCTAGTGAAAGTGCAATGCATGTGAGCTATGACCTAACTAGGTATCATCACATGCCATTGTCACAAGATCCCTAGAAATCTATATGATCAAGTAGTCATGAATAATAAATCATGCAAAATATGACACTCAAGCATGCAGGTTGTGTTAAATGTCAGGCAACCAATGCAAAAAAATGATAGGCAATAATGCAATATGAACAAGCAGATGGATGCAACGAAAATGCAAATGCATAGCTAAATGATGATTGATTGATTTGATGTGATTATTATTATTATTATATTTTTATTATTATTTATTATTTAGTTTAAGCAAATAGGATGATAGTCGACACAAAGTCTAAATGTGTCTCTTTTCTTGACAAAAATAATAGGTGTACTAGAGGTTGTTTTATCAAAGAAATCTTTAAAAGGTAAGCCTTATTGATAACTAGAATTACGGAGAGGCTCCTTCATAGCTTTTTATTTGGTAGCCATAGCATGATAATCAATGCATTCTTGAACATAACCATTATTCTTAACATAAGGAGGAGCAATTCCTAACTTTGCAAGATCACTATAGGACAACGAAGTAGGATCCTTATCTAAAATAGAAAGCTTATTTTTGGAGCATACAAAATCAATCATATTACAAAAAAATATTTTAGAAGAATAAGGGGGACCATCATCCTCGTCACCCACTCCTAACTTTTGATAATCCATGTATTTAGCATAAGTCATAAGATGATCATCATCGTCAAATGGTAAAGGTTGGTCTTTGCTAGGTATAAAACCTATGCCACATCTCCTAGGCTAGATATTGACATCCAAGGGCTCTTGAATGCCCTTATTTTGTGGTCCCAAACCTTTACCTACATATCCCATACTAGATAGGATATGTTTAGGAAGTAGATAGTCATTGGAAAGGTAACAATGAGCAAAAGAACGCTCAATGGGAGAGGGATTGCTACCAGGTATATTTTATTTAAAGGTAGTTCCTACGAAGATAAAGGTACATGTGCCAATGTGTACAACATCATATTTATTATGGGGTAAACTCATGGCTCTAGGTGAAGGTGGTAGCTATTGACAATTTTGTCACATTGCACAAGGGATAGAAAAAAAATCAAAATCAAAATTTTGTATAGTCTTTCCTTTTGCATAAGTATTTCTTTTTGTTGCTTCGAAAGTATTTGTAAGTGTTTCAGCAATTTTGGCTTGCAATGCCATCCCCTTGTACATAGAATGAAGAAGAAATAGCTTCACTGCCAAATAGGCCAAAGAAGATAGCTTCACCACAAGAAAGAGAAAGTGTCACGATATCGCGACATGTCATATTTTTGTGATCGAAAGCAAGGAAGAAGCGCAGAAGGAAAAAGTGTCACGATATCGCGACATGTCGTATTTTTGTGATCGAAAGCAAGGAAGAAGCGCAAAAGGAAAAAGTGTCGCGATATCGCGACATGTCGCATTTTCGCGGTTCAGAGCGACAAGAGGGAGCAAGAAAGAAAAAGTGTCACGATATTGTGACATGTCAAAAGGGAAGACCAAAAGAAGAAAAGTGTCGTGATATCTCAACATGTCGCATTTTCATGGCTCAGAGCGACAAGAGGGAGCAAGAAAGAGAAAGCGTCGTGATATCACGACATGTTGCATTTTCGTGACTGAAAGCAAGGAAGAAGCGTAGAAAGAGAAAGCGTCGTGATATCGCGACATGTTGCATTTTTGCGATCGAAAGCAAGGAAGAAGCACAAAAATAAAAAGTGTCACGATATCGCGACATGTCACATTTTCACGACTTAGAGCAAGGAGAAAGAGTAAAAGAGAAAAAGTGTCACGATATCGCGACATGTCTCATTTTCGTGATCGAAAGCGATAAGGAAGAGCAAAAGGAAAAAGTGTCACGATATCGTGACATGTCGCATTTTCGTGGCTCAAAGCAAAGAGGAAGACCAAAAGAAGAAAAGTGTTGCGATATAGCGACATGTCGCATTTTTGCGGCTCAGAGCAACAAGAAGGAGCAAGAAGGGAAAAGTGTCACGATATCACGACATGTCACATTTTCATGGTTCAAAGCAACAAAAGAAGACAAAGACATAGACATGTCACGATTTCACGACATGTCATATTTTTGCAATGCAAGAAGAAGAACCAAGCTGAAGACATAGAAATGTCACGATTACATGACATGTTGCTTTCGCATAAGGGACACGGACTCCAAGTCGAGTATTTTCTTGAGATGATCAAGTGCCTCGTAAATGCATTCTTACTTGCCCGGTAAGCTCGCTACTCATTTTTGGCAATTGGAAGCAAAGTGTCAGTCCCTAAAGGAGAGCTTGGCAAGCATGGTGGCCACTTGAGCATTGCACCCAAAAACCAAGGAAACTTAGACGACTCATCAATGCATGTCTGTGGTTTACTCGGTCACAGTTTCCAGTTCTGGTAATGGATTTGAAAGCTCAGTCACGAGGGCCGCGAGGAGTTGACTTCTCAGATCTCAAGAGTATACTTTGCCTTTCTATGTAATAATGACTCAGAGGGTTGGGTCCTCTATAAAAACCCAGGCATTGTAATGTAAGAGAGGGGGGAACTATCTGTTAGAAATCTATTGTAACTTGATGTCCTACGATTAATACTAAAGAGCTTTGGGCTCAATTCCTTTCTTTTATGTTGCCTTATGTGCTTGATTATTTTGTCTTTCTTCATTTGTATACTGATTGGGGATTGTACACTGAAATTCGCCTGAAGGATACATAGGGGAGGAAAAATGTCATATTGTTTTTCTTTTATGCTGCTTGGTGGGTTGTGGTTTTTGTTACATTCGCTTCTCCTAATTATCTTTACTTTGAACCCTGAATTTTGATGAAAGGGAGAAGGAGAATCCTTGTGAGCTCACCTAGAGGATACATAGGAAGGTTAATGTGGTGTTTCTTTCGTTTATTCTTGGTATTCCTTGCTGCTATTCAAGTTGTAAGTTAGTGATCGTGCTTCTTGTTCTCTCCCACCTTAAATCACCGATCTCTCTTCCCTTACCCCTTTTTTATTTCTTTCTCTAACCACAACTCCTTTTATCTCTTTCCTGCACCCTTATCTCAAAATACCAAATTAGTTTAGCATAGGAGCCAGCATTTCTTTGAATATTGGCATGAGGGGCATCTCTTCCCCTCGGCCTTTTAATGTTGGTCTAGGTCTAGGGTGCATACACTCACCCAGATCCTTTCCTAGGCAGATTTGATGACCAACAGTTTTGGCACACCCGATGGGATAGACTATCTTTGTCTCAGTAAAATCTTCCCGATGGGACAGACTATCTCTATCTCAGTAAGATCCATAATTGATGGGATAAGTACTATTCTAAGTTGATAAACCCACCAGTGCCAACAGTTTTGGCATGCCCAATGGGATAGACTATCTCTATCTTAGTAAGATCCATAAACAGTGGGACAAGTACTATTCTTAGTTGATAAACCCATCATTTTGGCATACCCAGTGGGACCAAGTCCCATATTTTAAGCGCAAATCTCAAACCCATCTACATCAGGGCCAATAGTTCTAACCAGTTCCTAGTGTGACCCAGTCAGTCTCACCTTCTGAGTGGTAGTGAAGATCGATGCTCTCATTACCAAAATACTCTTAGCATCTTGCGACTCTGTTCAACCTGAAAATCTTTAAGTCGTAGAGACCAATACCTAAACTTGTGCCTTCATGACAAAAGTCCCCATGTTTTAAGGAAGCCCAATTTGGTGAATCTCTGGCTTACCTCCATCTGGAAAAATCACCTAGCAAACTAGAGGAATGATCCAGATCCGAGACGGGAACCTTTTAAATCTAAAAGAAGACACCCCAGAGGAATCAAGGTTCGATGAGCAACGTTGACCTCACAAGCGGAGAAAAGAATGTTCACCTGGCGACTCTGAATTAGTGGTGAGGACCGTGATCTCTGTAGGCCACTGCTATAATGGAGATGGTATGCTATCCCGACAGGGAGGTCCAGGGCCCCCAAAAAACCCCAAAGTAATCCAAAGAAATTCTCAAAAGTGCCTTGGAGATAGTGCCAAAATACAATGGCACTAAGGGAATGGCTCGAGAGCACCTTAATGATGTTGAAGCTTTAGCATTCCTCTATAACATAATCCATGAAGATTTCATGAACGGACACTGGGCCTGGAAGGAAGGGCGAGAGGGACGAAAAGTCTACACGGGGATGACTTAGGAGCACTATTCAGCACTGTGGCTCGGGCCCCACTCCACCATTAGGAAAGCCAGAGAGCTCACAGACTTCAATGTCCAATTCTGCAGAATTTGGAAGAGAATTCTAGGGGACCCACCCAAGCCCCCGACATGGGCCTCTCTACCAACCGATGAATGAATATTTCTTCTAATATTTGAGGAAGAAATGAGCAACTCCTATATGGAAAGTGGGGGGGGAGACTCCATCACTTTGTCCAATTACCCGCACACAGTATTCATCATGGATCTCTGAGTAGAGGCCTGAGATGTAGTCATTTGAAGCTCAAGAGGCGGGTTTCATCCAAGTCCAACAATGGGAATATGCAATCCATGATCCAGCAATGAACAAAATAGTTGCTTGCAGTCTTCATCAGGAAATGGGCCAAGGAGAGGAACAATCTCAAGTGGTAGAACCTAGAATGAAGAGGGCACATTTTTGCACCCTTTTTGTGTCCGAAGGGATGGCACGCAAGTACTCAGCTATAATCCATTAAGCATGCCTCATAAATTTGAACCTGAAGAGACCCTAGAAGATTACTCCTTGCTTGAGGAGCCAGTAGGAGGATGGAAGAACCAAGTAGCAGGTCTAGCCATCACTACCACCCAAGAGGCCCCTCATGTGGCAAAATTTTTCACCACATCTTTCATCAATAGTATGGGTACTGGGAGTGAACTCCGCGTTGTCCGAACATGGACAACTGAAGAGGCGAACTCAAAGTCAACTAAAGTTCAGAGGTGGACATTGTAGGTCAACCGAATAGGTACCCGAAGCTGGGTTTATGGTGGTGGCATGTCGATCATGTCACAAAATTTTGTGTAAATACTGTAAATATCTCGGCTAGTAAATAAGTGCCGAAAGTGCTAAGTGTTTCGTAGGAGCTTAGGCACAAAAAAAAAAAAAATGCTATCAGTGGATAGTCAGAGAAGAGGACAATGTGAATGACTTTCTTGCCCAATGGATAAATGCCTAGGATATCTACATTCAGACAAGCTAAATTCCCCATAAGCCACCAAGAATGTTGACAATTTTGTCACATTGCAAAGGGTAGAAAAAAATAAAAAAAAAAAGAGCCCAAAGTATTTGTGGAAAGTATTTGTAAGTTGAAATTTCTAAATGCCATCCCCTTTGTACGTAGAATTAAGAAGAAAGAGCACAAATAGGCAAAGAGATAGCAGCAAGAAAGAGAAAGTGTGATATGACATGTGCGACAAACAAGGAGGAAGAGCAGAAGGAAAAAGTGTCACGATATTGCGACATGTCGCATTTTCACGACCGAAAGCAAGGAAGAAGCATAGAAGTAAAAAGTGTCATGATATCACGACATGTCACATTTTTGCAGTTCAGAGCGACAAGAGGGAGCAAGAAAGAAAAGTGTCACGATATCGTGACATGTCGCATTTTCGTGGCTCAAAGCAAAGAGGAAGACCAAAAGAATAAAAGTGTCACGATATCATGACATGTCACATTTTCACGACTCAAAGTGACAAGAGGGATCAAGAAAGAGAAAGCTTCATGATATCACAACATGTTGCATTTTCGCGACTGAAAGCAAGGAAGAAGCGCAGAAAGAGAAAGCGTCGCGATATCGCGACATGTTGCATTTTTGCGATCGAAAGAAAGGAAGAAGCGTAGAAATAAAAAGTGTCACGATATCACGACATGTCGCATTTTCATGGCTTAGAGCAAGGAGAAAGAGCAAAAGAGAAAAAGTGTCGCGATATGGCGACATGTCGCATTTTCGTGACAGAAAGCGACAAGGATGAGCAAAAGGAAAAAGTGTTGCGATATCACGACATGTCGCATTTTCGTGGCTAAAAGCAAAGAGGAATATCAAAAGAAGAAAAGTGTCGTGATATCGTGACATGTCACATTTTCATGGCTCAGAGCGAAAAGAAGGAGGAAGAAGGGAAAAGTGTCACGATATCGTGACATGTCGTATTTTTGCGGTTCAAAGAAACAAAAGAAGACAAAGTCATAGACATGTCACGATTTCGTGACATGTCATATTTTCACAATGCAAGAAGAAGAACCAAGCTAAAGACATATAAATGTCACGATATCACGACATGTTGCTTTTGTGTGAGGGACATGCACTCCAAGACAGGTATTTTCTTGAGATGATCAAGTGCCTCGTAAATGCATTCTTAATTTCCCGATAAGCTCGCTGCTCATTTTTGGCAATTGGAAGTGAAGTGTTAGTCCCTAAAGGAGAGCTCGACAATCATGGTGGCCACTCTAGCATTGCACCCAGAAACCAAGGACACTCAAATGAATCATCAATGCATATGTCCGTGGTTGACTCGGTCATAGTTGCCGATTTTGGTAATGGATTTGAAAGCTCAGTCACGAGGGCCGCGAGGAGCTAGCTTCTCAGATCTCAAGAGTATACTTCACCATTCTATGTAATAATGACTCAAAGGGTCGGTTCCTCTATAAAAACCTAGGCATTGTAAAGTAAGAGAGGGGGGGAACTATCTGCTAGAAAGTTGTTGTAAATTTATGTCCTACGATTAATACTAAAGAGATTTGGGCTCAATTCCTTTCTTTTATGCTACCTTATGTGCTTGATTCTTTTGTCTTTCTTCATTTGTATACTGAGACTTTGAACCCTGAATCCAGTGTGCGATTGGGGACTGTACCCTAAAACTCGCATGAAGGATAAATAGGGGAGGAAAAATGCCATATTGGTTTTCTTTTATGTTGCCTGGTGCATTGTGGTTTCTATTACATTCGCTTCTCCTAATCGTCTTTACTCTTAACCCTAAATTTTGACAAAAGGGAGGAGGAGAATCCCTATGAGCTCGCCCAGAGGATACATAGGAAGGTTAATGTGGCATTTCTTTTGTTTCTTCTTGGTATTCCTTGCTGCTATTCAAGTTGTCAGTTAGTTATCATGCTTCTTGTTCTCTCCCACCTTAAATCATCGATCTCTCTTCCCTTACCCATTTTTTATTTCTTTCTCTAACCCTAACTCCTTTTATCTCTTTCGTGCACCCTTATCTCAAAATACCAAAGTAGTTTAGCATAGGAGCTAGCCTTTCTCCGAATATTGGCACGAAGGGCATCTCTTCCCCTTGACCTTTCAATGTTGGTCTAGTTCTAGGGCACATACACTCACCCAGATCCTTTCCTAGGTAGATTTGATGACCAACAGTAGCTTGGCAAGATCCAAAAGAGGCTCTTGAAGAAACTGATTATCATGATCCTGAGATGAGAAATTTATGATACGTTCCTCACTCATATTTAAATTTTGAAATTGCTCTGATATCTGAGATGAGGAACGTGGAGAAACCATTGAAGAAATAGAAGGACAAAGGTTGAACTCAGATTGAGCTCACTCTACATTTGAGCAAAACTCAAATGGTCGAGGGTCTCCTAAAATGGTGATAACTTGATTTTTAAATTCAAATTTCAAGCATTGATGAAGAGTAGAAGGGATGACCTTCATTGCATGGATCCAAGGACATCCAAGAAGAAGATTAAAATATGTAGGACAATGTACCACATAAAACAAAGTATCCAATATTTTAGGCCCAACCTTAAGGGGAAGAGATATGGTACCGCAAGCCTCTTGGGACTCATTGTTGAAAGCTTTTATGATGATATCGGATTTTGTTAAATCTTCCTCTTTTAATCCAATTTTTTGAAAGAATTGATATGTGCACAAATTGAGGGAAGAACCATTATCAATCAGGATTCACTTAATAAAGGTATCCCCAATAAGTGTGGTGATGTAAAGTGAAGAATCTTCTTGTAAGTTTGAGGAAGGCTTATCATCATCCGAGAATGAGATGTGATGTATCCCAAAATATCCTATGGCATCAACTATGGCACTAGGAGAAATATCTGAGGGAACAGATTGTTGTTTTAGAAATTCCATCAAAGCATCTCTATGGTTGGGAGAAGTTTGCAGAAGTTCTAAAATGGATATTTTAGCTAGAGTATTGGCCAACTATTTTTGGAGATCAAATGAAACTCTAGGTTGTGGTTTCAACACTAAAGGTGGAGTCCTTATCTTTAAAACCTTTCTCTGATTATTCTTCGAAACCGAATTGGGCTGCAATGCAGAATTCTATCCTTGTTGAGAATGTTGAGTAGGCTGAGTCTGAGCTTGCCTTCTTGTAGTTACCCCAACCATGCCAACCATATTACCATAGGGAGGAGGCTCATTATGATGAGCCACCTGATTAGCTGCTTGTTGATTATGTTTTGGCAATGGATCCTTGAATATTCCCATGTCTTGATTTGTTGTTGAAGCTTGTTGAGTAGGAGCTTGATTATTTGATGACTGAGAGCTCCCTATATCAATACGTCCTGCATCGATCAAATCTTGAACCACATGTTTCAACTTCTTACAAGAGTTTGTCCAATGTCCTTCCACTCTATGATATGCACAATGTTGACCTACCTTGTACCAATGAGTTGTAGTATCTGGTTGCCTTATGGGAGGTAACTCAATTGCATTGGCTTCTAAAAGTTGTTTCAAAACTGCTTCCATAGACATATTAAGCCTTGTAAAATTCCTTTGTGGAGGTTTCTGAAGTATTATCTTTTGTAGGTTGTTAGTAACATTATTAATAGGCCTACTATCCATTCCACCATCACCTCTTGTGTGCCTATTCTTATGTTGAGACTTAGTAGGTTTATCCTCTTTAACCTTGAGTTGGCCTCTTCTGATAAGAGCTTGTTCTACTTTTCTTGCTAAATCAATTGCTTGATCAAAGGATGTAATAGTAGTAGTTTCTAGTGCATAAGATAATTGTTCTTGTAAATTACCAATAAATATCTCAAGCATATCTTTTGGAGGTAAAGTATATCTCAAGCATCCAACTAAACTTCTCCAACGAGCCAAGAATTCTAAAAAATTTCCTCTTTACCTTGTTTTAAACTATAGACATCTTTCATTGTTACTTCCTTTTCAATATAGGCACCAAACTATTGAACAAATAATTCTGTTGTTTCTTCAAAAGTTCTTCAAGGAATAATTAGGTAACCGATAATACCACTCTAATGCCATGCCACCAAGACTTTTAGGAAATATTTTTAGCAACAACATGTCATCATATATGAGATCATGGCATGCTGTCCTAAATCTTCTTAAATGCTCTATTGGATCTTCTGTCCCTTTATATATAGGTAAAACTGGCATAGGAAAATGCTTAGGATAAGGCCTTGCAGCAACAATAGGATCCAATGGCTGATTACACATTTCCTTATAACTATAAGTGAAACTTGAAGGCTGAATCATCTCAACTTTTGAAACCAACTGCTTTACCATATTTGTTAAATTCTGCACTTCTGGATTACTGTTATGCAATGTCCCTAGATTCCCTAAAGGAGGGATATATGTGTGTTGGGGAACGAGTGCTTGGCTTAGATTGGATGCATGGATACTATTGTTATATGTGTTACCTTGTGAAAAGGGATAGCCAATATTTGGTGGGACAGAAGCAAAAGTGTTGAGATTAGAAGATTGAGGAGGAAATTGAAAATAATTTTGAGTGACACTACTAATTGGAGGAACTTGTAGATTTCTACCAATGTTGGTGGTTATAGTAGTGGCATCAGTTACCTGGTTTCTTAAATTATCAAGATGCAATGATTTGGACAAGGGGTTATTTTGATCAAGCACAAGAGAGCTTATTGGAGGAGGAGGTGGGGGAGTCTCACCTCTTTCAAGATGAGCCTCCCATTCCATACCCTCCAATATCTTGTCTCTATTAGCTTTCATGAAACCCCAAATATGCTCAAATGATGAAAAGATGAACCCACCATTAGGTCCTTCATAAGGATCAAAACTCATCTTAGTTTCCATATTATCTTGTTCTTCTGGATCTATGTTAGGATCCTCTCTATCAATCTGATCATCTTCTAGGGGAACATAATCAGATTCAAGGTGCTTTCACTGACTTCTAAGGAAAGGAGCCATTAGAAGAGGCGAAAGGATAGAAGAGAATACTAACAACAAGCACACAAAGAAATATTCTTAAAGATGTTATTAATGATATTACAACCAAACAAATAAATTAATGATCTTGTTTAAGGTTTTAAAATAAAAGGAGGTGTTCACGTTGGGTTCACCAAATATGTAGAGGGGGAAAACTACCCTACCATGTACGATTCTCAAGGCTGGATCCACAAGAGAAATCCTTGAGGTGAACCATGGGGGATGCATTATTCTCTACACTCAATGTAAAATAAATGGGGGAAGGGTTCACCAAGAATGGTTTAAGGACTCACTCCAAGTCCTCTGGTTTTCAAGAATGTTTGATGTATTCGATTCAAGACAATCACCTATGTTTGGCCTTTCTAGATCTATGCTATGAAAGATAAAGGACAATGCAAAAATACAATATGCAAGAAGACAAGAGCTAACCCTAGAATGATTCTTTCTTTGAATGCTTTCTAACCCTAGGGTTTTAAGATAGAAAACCTTCAAGCAAGGGCTCAAGAGAAGATGCACAAACAATATTAACCCTAAGTGCACACTATATGTTGTTTATCTTTTAATGCCTAGAAATCAATTAAATATATTCCTTTTAAATCAGATCTAGGGTTTGTAATAGAAATAAAAAACACCCAACAAACAACCTAAAGACTAATTAGGGCACTTATCTTATCCGGTGGTTGATCCTTGCTTTTTATCCTTTTGTCTAGTGATATCAACAATTCCTGTTCCTGCAAGATAACTTGGAAAACACTTGAAAAATATGATTAGCGTTAGGGGGCCTACTTAGGCCATTGTATGATAATACTTGGAGGAGCATAAATCAAGCCCCTAGGTCCTTTTAGCTGACCTTTGAAAATAGAAGTGAAAGTTGACCTTTGGAAGGTGAACAAGCATAACAAAATATAGCAGAACAAAATGATAAATCTCAATACAGAGTGTAGCAATATGTCCTATATGCAGCCTAGAATGCAGATCTAGGGTTTTGGGATAGCAACTTGCCCCCATATGTGGTCTGAGAAAAATCACACCCCATAATAGGCGACCGCGATTTCGTAGACTAGAGAAATCATGCCCCGTAGAGACCGGGCACGATTTCGTAGAAGCTATGCAAAAAATAAAATAATGATGCGAGAACTCAATTACATCACACAAAAAATCAATGCATGCATGAAAGAAAGTGAAAACACTTGGTAGATAGTGCAGAAGTAGACAAAAGGGTTGAGACCTCCCGAATAGTCGATCTCTCCTTAGGGCTCCAACACAAATCCACCAAAGCGAGTAATAGCAATAGATAATCCAATGCAATAGAAAATAGATCACACTTCACAATTGTGAGTTAGCTTGCTTGTAGAAGAAGAAGAAGAATGCAGATCACTTAGTGAGCACTTTAGAAATCACTTGTTGTCTTATTTCTTATCATTTTTGTTCATTCATGATCTCAAAATGATTTCAAACCCTCCTTATATAGCGGATTTGAAAGTGGAATGGGTGGAAAAACCAAGGAGAGCCGATGCCAAACATGCCAACTTTGAAAAATTAGGGTTTCCTTAAGAGAAAACCCTAAAATGCGAAATCGCACCCCATCAGGGCTGACCATGATTTTACCTTATGCAAAATCATGCCCCATCAAGGGTGACCATGATTTCACATAAAGGGAGGAAAAAACAAAAGGAAGGGGGAGAGACCTAGCCCTTGCCCTAGGCAAGTCTAAGGGGTCTCCCAGGAGGACTCAGGGAAGATTACCCACTAAAGTGGGTCAATTTTCCGTGTCTACACAAAGGAAGGAATACATTAAGATTAGAATATACCAAGGAATGCCGCTACAATTTTGAAGAAAGCCATCACTACACAGGGGAGTGTCACCATTGAAGAGTGATTATTATTTGAAGAAGCACCACTATGAATAAGCACCACCATGGTCCGTGAAGGGATAAGCACCACTACTAAGGAGTGCCACTGTTGTTTGAATAAGACTACATGATTCTACAAAGGAGCACCACCATCAAGGTATTGACGAAACGAAGGATTTTTTCCACGAAGTGTCAAGTGAACTTCTACATGAGAATGCAAAAATTTGCATAGAAGAGAGAAGGTTTAGGGTTCTAAGTAGGTTATAAGCATTTATGAACATGTTGCATGTAAGATATACATGTATGAAGCTAGGTTAGGACATCGAATAGGTTCTAGGTTCAAAGAGATTTTGAAGTAACACTCAATTTGCTATCATATTGCATGCCTAAGTAAATGAAATGCCTCAACAACCAAGGGATATGAAGTAAGTGAAGTGGAAGAGATTTAGTGCCATGTGGTATGCGTAAGGTGAAAGGCCCATATATTCTAGCACAAGTTTGAAGGAGAAACATATTAAGGATATAAATATAAAGAAGTTACAAGAAGAATCCATAGTAAGATCTTGTAATAGGCGAACACATTGGAAAAGGTTACCATTGGACACAAAGAGGAAGGTAGCATACTTGGCAACATTGAAGGGAAGTCCAAGCAATGAAATTAATAGTCAAATTTGGTAGCAACAATGAAATAGAAGTGGAATACATTCTCATATACATTGGGAGCTAAGGAAATAGAAAGTAATATTTATGATAAGGGTTAACAAAGCATTGGTTTTGAGACATGCATAAGAGAAAGCACCAATCAACATAAGTGTGTAAGAGCATTGAATCAAGATACGTACATGGAGGGGGCATCGATTGGTCAATTTCAATTGATCAGAGAATTGCCATTCCAAATTTTAACGTAATCAATCATATTTAAAGTTTTTTATACTCCTAAGATAGGATAAATAATGTTGCTAATATTTTCTAAGGTTGAAAGAGAAATCATTCTTGGAAATATAAGATTTAAATAGAGGATATTTACAGATTTGTACTAAGGATTGAAGGTTGGGTTGAAAATAATTAAGAGATTAATCCTAAGGTTTTGTAATCTAATTATTTGGAGTTACAAAATTTTTTTGGAATATTTGTAATTAAATAACATTGGAGTAATAAGGGTTTCTACATCAAATTAGACTTATCAAAATTGTAAATATATTTTCTAAATTTCTAAGTTTGGAGTTATAAGGTATTCGACATCAACATAAGTTTTTTCTCTCATAATATGAATTACTTAAAGGCCCTAATTATACATCATGGAAAAACAAAGTAAGATCTATGTTGATAGTAGAAAAGGTTTGGGATATAGTTAAAGGAGCAAAAACTAAACCTATTGAAGATGCAAGAGAAATTCAAAAATATGAAGAAGATGAAGCAAAAGCTCTAATGATAATAACTTTTGCAATTATATATGAACATATACAAAGGCATGGAACACTCTATCCAAAATATTTGAAGGAAATAATAAAGCTACCATCTTGAATCTTCAAACTCAGTTACATTCTCTAAAATTTAACAATGGAGAAAGTATAGAGTTGTTTCTAAGGAAAGTAGCAGATATAAAGGGAAAGTTATTAAACTTAGGTGAAACAATAGAAGATAAATTTTTGGTTCAAGTAGTTTTGAGAGCACTTCCTAAAAGTTATAAGCACTTAGTTACATCTTTACAAATTTTGGGTAAAGATACAACATTTGATGAATTGGTTAATATACTACAAGAACATGAAGTGGTGAATTTGGTTAAATATGAAATGACTAATAATGCATTAGTATCAAAAGATAATAAAAAAGGAAATGTTGCTTCTATCTCAAGAGATAAACCAAAGTGGAATGATTGATATTGTCAAATTTGTAAGAGAAGAGGTCATAGTACAAGTTATTATAGATTTAATCCAAGGAATCAATTTCAAGGGAATCAAACGAATGAACCAAATAGGTTGTTTTTGTAATGACCCCAAAATCTAATTACAAGAAAACACATACAAAAAATAAAATAATATTTTCCTTAGGAGAGGGATTCATAAACCCCTAACTGAAATTTAATTATTCTATTGTTTAAATCCCCTAAGTTTCCCGAAGAGCTACATCTCACAAAATACCCTCACAAAAGTCCATCTATGTAGGTGCATTATGTGTTATCACAAATAATTTTATCCCTCTCATCATTCTTTATGAGCTAAACATATCACCTTTAGTCAATCGAAGGTATATGCCCATCTCCATACCATACACAAGTCAATTTGTGTAGGTATGCTACACGTATTACGAGTTAAGATATCCATCTCATCTACACAATGAGCTATCTCAACTCAGATGCATTATTTCCATAACTTATTTATCATTCTCACTAAGGATGTTTTAATCTCTTAGGTCACCTACATTCTCCCTAAGGGGTCTCAATCCCTTAGGTCACCCTCTAAGTTCACCCTAGAACTCATTACTTAAGTTTATGTTGTTTAGCAAGAAAACAAGAATAATTCTAGATACTAAATCTAACAAAAAACATAATTCATAAAGCATGTAAAAGATACTAGGAAGGAAGCAACATTTAAGAGAAGGTAAACATTGATTGAAAGGGAATTTAATACAAAACATAGATAATTCATAGCAGTAAATTAAAGATACATCTTCCAATAATCAAACAATTATTACATTTTTTTTTAAGAAAAAAACCCCTTGCGGGGCTGCCTTGGTCTAAGAGACCATGAACAGGGGGTTCTACACCGTCAAATTCACCCGGGGTTGCACCCAGCCCTGCCCGCACCAACATTATCAATTGGATTTTGGGTACCCAATTCAGCTTTTTGGTAGGGTGGAGATTCCAACCTGGGACCTCCCTTGGAGTATTGTCCTCTCCTCTCCAACTCACCTACAACACCTGGGTAAATAATTATTACATATAAGAAAGTATGGTAATCCTCCATACTTTTAAAAATTAATATATTACATCAATTTCATCATAGAAATATCTCGATAATTTTAGTCTATTTGAGGATAAGTAAACAATTATAAGTAGAATCAAATTGATACAATGGTTCCAACTACCTCCTTTGTCCTCCTTTTCTTTCCATTGATAATTTGAGGATAGTAAGGGATCAGGGCACTCATGGTTCAGGATAGGCATACCTCTAAATGCATCTACCATTTACTTTACCAAATTGTAACTATACAAATTAAATCAAAGTATCTAACCATCTAATGCATAGTTGATGTCAATAAAAATCTCTATTTTTATTTTCCCCTCTCATTACCCAATGAGAGTCTTCAACATATATAGCTAGATCATAGGTTTTACTTTAATCAATCATTTCAACCTTTATTCAACAAATTAAAGTCCCATACCTTTAATCATCAAATAAACTAGGTTCCTTTATTTCCATAAATTAAGTCTCATTACTTAATTCATAAAATAAACCATATTTCATTATTTCATAAATTAAAGTCCCATACCTTTAATCTATAAAATAACCATTTCCTTTATTTATTAAATTAAAGTCACATTGAATAACACAAGCTTATACTGAGAGGGGGGGTGAACAATATAAGATCAAAAAATTTACTTTTCTTTCCAAATGATAACAACAATAATATCAATGTAGTAAATGAAACAATGCACAAATCATCACACACATGAGAGACACAAATTTAACGTGGTTCACCCAATGTGGGCTACGTCCATAGAGAAAATATTTCTTATAAATTTCCTCAACCAATCTCTTGGGAACCAATTCCCTATTACAATGTTTATGGGCACCAACCCAAAGGAGACACCAATCCCCTATGCTCAAGTTCATGGACCTCTATCCACAGGAGACACCAATCCCCTTTGCTCTAATTTGTTTACAAAACTTGCTCAAATATACTCACATATGCTCACAAAAAAATGCTCATAAACCTGCTCAAATCTACTCATAAGACCTGCTCAAATTTTCTCATATCTTCTCACAAAAACCTACTCATAAACCTGCTCAAACCTACTCAGAAGACCTGCTCAAATATGCTCATAAGATCTGCTCAAAACTACTCATAAGACCACCTCAAATTTTCTCATAACACATGCTCAAATCTGCTTATAACACATGATCAAATTTACTCATAACACATGCTCAAATTTGCTCTATAACTTTTACATTTTCATTTCCAATATCACTCAAAACCAATGCACAAGTTTACTTTCAAACCCTTGCTAGTATATTTTCAAATTCATTCAACAATAATGCACAACTTGTTCTCAAACCCTAGCACATATATTTCAATTTCATTCAACAATAATGCACAAATTGTTCTCAAACCCTAGCACATTAACTTTCAATTTCATTCAAAAATCATGCATGACTTTGTTCTCAAACCCTAGAACTTGTATTTCCAATTTCATTCATCACTTATGCACATCAAATCAATCCTTATATCTTTACCATATGATATCAAAAATATTTTCTTTAAACAAAACCACCTTGAGAAAGGAATCAAATCACCATACCTCTAAGGCTGCCTTGATGAAAATATTCTATGTGTATTGACTTCTCAAAACATGTCTTAAAATAATTTCTTTTCTTTTGCCACTTCAAAATAGGTTAGAAAATATCCTTTTCAAATCATCCACATTAAAACCTCTCTCAAAATATGTGCAAAGGTTAAAAGTCTTATAATTCTCCTTTCCAATCCTCACAAAATAAAACTTGTAAGACTAAACCCTCAAAATCCTTTTCTCTACAATGCAAAATAATACAATTAATAATAAACACATATTACACCTTATTACTACTTTCCCCCTTTCAAGCAATACTCATATCACAATATAATTATTTTCAACATGCAAAAATTACAATGTCACATAAATATTTATACACCTTATGCCTCCTATTCTAAAAATAAAATCAACTTCTTATTATAAACAAAATACACCCTACCCTATGCACTATCCTCTTTCCTTTCAAAAATTTATCCTTATGTGAAATCAATAATCAAGCTAGCAACTTATTAATTTTCAACTTTACCACATGCAAATTTAATCAGAAAATTTGGTGTGCATACCTCAACCAACAATCCACGCAAGCACAGGATAATTGAAACTGTGACCTCTACACACTCAATGCCCAAGTGAAGGCTTGGTAACCATCTGGGCTACCGTGGGTAAGAACCCTCACGTAGCACATCACCTTTGAATACTCCTTTAACAACCAAAAACTTTTTTTTCTACCACGTAAAATAGACTTATCAAAAATTAAACCAGTGATATCTTAGCTCTTAGTGCCTTAGTGCTAGCTCAGTAACCAACTGGGCTAACCATCCCATTGGGATATCAATAGTAGCACTTCCCTATTTATTCGTAGATCATTGTCCTTTGAAAAATGTGTCCTCTCTATTATCATTCACAAAATTTAGTGTACAAGATAAATCGATAGTACAGTCAAAACCTTAGACATAAAATGATTTTAGGTAAGGTATTTATATTCATTTACCTTCCTCATCAAACAACGTCGATGCTCATGCAAATTTTATCTTTTAAACCTTGTCTTCCTAGACATTGGTGCTCAAAGCATATAACCTTATTTATATTATAATATTTAAAAATTATTATAATATTGTCTCTTAAACCTCTTGTCTTCTCTTTTAAACCTTTCCTTTTAAAACTTTGGCTTCTCATTAAATTATTTAAACCTTGCTTCTAAATATATTTTAAAACATTTTCCCAAGTAACTCTTAAACCTCTTTGTCCTTCTTTATAATATTTAAAAATAAATATTATAAACCTTTTATTTACAACAATTTTCCTTGCTTTGAGATATATCCTACCTTGATTATCCAACCATAGAAGAATATTTCTACCTTGAATACCATGCAACCTTTTGACATCAATAATATTGACATCAATCCTTTGACATCAATGACAACTCAATATGCTCAATATTTCCAACAATCTCCCCCTTTGTCATTGATGGCAACCCTTATAAAAAATATTCCTTTTACTGTAATTGGATTCCAAAATTGCTCCCCCTGACAAGTTACTCCCCCTTACTGAATTCTCTCCCCCTTTGAAATCAATGGCAAAGGGCTCCTTGGGGCTAAAGATAAGACACTTAGCATAGCCCCCTCACCACCTCCTTTCTTGAGGTGATCAATTTTGGGATGGGAGTAAAACTACTCCCAAATTTCCTCTAAGATATTCAAAAGTTTCCTTTGGAAGTGGCTTGGTGAATATATCAGCAATCTATTCCTTTGTAGTAACATATTCCAATTTAACCTGTTGATCCATCACTTGCTCTCTCAAAAAATGATATTTTATTGGAATGTGCTTGGTCCTTGAATGCATCACTAGATTCTTTGAGATATTGATGGCACTTGTATTGTCACAAAGTATGGAGATAGGATGATCATGCTCTATTTTGAAATCCTTTAAGGTCTGCTTCATCCATAACACCTGTGTACAACAAGAAACTATTGCAATGTACTCTACCTCTATAGTAGATAAGGATATTGATGCTTATTTCTTGCTTAGCCAAGAGACTAAACAATCTCCAAGAAAGAATGCTCCTCCACTTGTGCTTTTTCTATCATCAACATTGCCTGCCCAATCTGCATCTGTATATGCTGTGAGAGTGAAATTATTGCACTTGGGGTACCATAGTCCAAAACTCATAGTACCTTTCAAATACTTAAATATTCTCTTAACTGCATGTACATGTGTTTCTTTTGGTGCAGCTTGAAATCTTGCCACCACTCCAACTGCCTGCATTATATCTGGCCTTGTAGTTGTGACATATAATAAACTCCCAATCATGGATCTATACAATGTCTGATTTACCTCAGGAGACTCATCATATTTACTTAACTTACATCCTATAACCATGGGGGTACTTACAGGATTGCAATCCTCCATCCTAAATTTTTTTAACATTTCTTTTACATACTTGGTCTGAGAGAGAAATATACCTCTATCTGATTGTGAAATTTGCAAGCCAAGAAAGAAAGACAACTCTCCAAGCATTGACATCTCAAATTCATTTTGCATACTCTTTGCAAATTTTTGACACATCTTATCATTACTACCTCCAAAGATGATATCATCCACATAGACTACTACAATCAACAAGTCATTTCCTTCATTTTTGATGTATAGATTGTTATCAGCTATACCTCTTCTGAAACCCTATTCTTGAAGATACTTATCCAACCTAGAGTACCAAGCTCTAGGGGCTTGCTTTAGTCCATAGAGAGCCTTCTTTAATTTGCATACGTAGTCTAGCTTATCTATCAAACTGAAACCATCTGGTTGCTCAATGTAGACCTCTTCCTCTAAGTATCCATTAAGAAAAGCTGATTTTACATCCATTTGATATACTTTGAAGTTTTTAAAGCTTGAGAAAGCCAAAAACATCCTTATGGCTTCAAGACGTGCAATGGGAGCAAATGTTTCTTCAAAGTCAATCCCTTCAACTTGTGCATAACCTTTGCACACAAGTCTTGCTTTGTTTCTGACAACCTAACCATCTTCATTCAACTTATTTCTATAGACCCATTTGGTGCCAATTACATTCTTGTCTTTTGGACATGGGACAAGTTCCCAAGTTTCACTCTTTTCTATTTGGTCTAACTCTTCTTCCATTGCCTTGACCCAATATTTATCTTCACTTGCCTCATTTAAATCCTTGGGCTCAACTTTAGATAGTAAAGAAATATTTTCTTGTTCACCTATTCCTATTATCTTCCTCCTTGTTTGTCTCTCATCTAGATTTCCAATAATTAGATCTCTTGGATGATTATTTTGCACATACCTAGATGGTGTCTTAGGTGGTGCCATTTGTGTCTCATCTTCATCAATTTCTTCTCCTTCTTCTCTGCAACTTTCTCCTTCTTGATACACAATTTCTTGAGCTGGTTCTCTTAGATCTATTTCTTCATCAACTTTTACATTTGCACTTTCCACAATTGTATGTGATTTTTTATTGTAGCATCTATAGGCTTTGCTCTTAGTGGAATATCCAAGGAAGATACCCTCATCACACCTAGAATCAAACTTACCCAAAATTTTCTCTTCTCTTCTAATGTAGCATTTGCTTCCAAAATTTTTGAAGTACTTTACAGTAGTTGGTCTTCCCTTCCAAAGCTCATATGGGGTTTTGTGGTGATTTACTCTTACTTGAGCTCTATTGATAATATAAATGGTTGTATGAATTACCTCTTTCCAAAACCCATCAGAAATCTTAGACTCATCTAACATAGCCCTGGCCATACCTTGAACTATTCTATTTTTTCTTTCAACCACTCCATTTTGTTGTGGAGTTCTTGCTGCTAAGTATTGTCTCTTAATTCCATGTTGTTCACAGAATTCTATAAATTCACCTGAAGTGAATTCTCCTCCTTTATCTGATCTTAGACATTTGATCTTTCTACCTATTTTATTTTCTACTAGTGCCTTGAATGCCTTGAACTTTTCAAATGCTTCTAATTTTTCCTTTAAGAATGTTACCCAAGTCATTCTAGAGAAATCATCAATAAATAACATGAAGTAACTCTCACCTTGTAAACTTTTTGTCCTTGTAGGGCCACATAAATCAGTGTGAACTAGTTCCAAAGGCTTGGATGAAGAAAATTCCTTTGATCTAAAACTAGATCTTGTTTGCTTGCCATACTGACATTGTGCACAAATCATGTTTGAAGGTTTTGTTATTTTGGGCATATCTCTGACTACCTGTTTGTTGCTTATTTTTACTATATTGTCAAAGTTCAGATGACCCATTCTTCTATGCCATAACCAGCTCTCATCTTCTTGTGATAAAAAATATTTTTCTCCTTTTATCTCACTCAACACATAGAGATTATTTGTGGTTCTACCAGCATCTGCAATAAGCTTTCCTGTCTTGGATTTTCTAATCTCACATCCATTTGGGTGAAATGTGACTGTGTGCCCTTGATCACAAAGTTGACTTACACTTAGTAAATTGTGTTTCAATCCTTCAACATACAACACATTTTCTATTTTTGACCTTCCATTATCCAAGCTCAAAGTCCCTTTTCCAACAATTTGGGTGGAAGCATTATCACCAAATTTCACTTTTCCTCCATTTGTTTTCTTGAGAGAAAGAAATTTACTTTTGTCACCTATCATATGACTTGAGAAACCACTATCAATGTACCACTGATTTCCTTCATTTTGCACATGAAGAGTTATTTGTACCAGCATGGATTTTTCTTTATCTTGTTCCTTCTTTTTCCAAACTTTTAAGGACAACCCTTTCTGAGTTGTTTGATCTTTCTCCTTCTTGCTTGATTTAGGAAGTTTAGGAAACACTATCTTACACCATTTAGCTTTGTGCCCAAAATTATCACATTTGTAGCAAATGACATTGTTATCCATGAGAGGTGCAAATGAATTAAAATTTCTACCAACATCATTTTTCACATGGACCATGCAATGTACAACTTTATGACCATATTTGTTACATGAAAAACAATAACCATGAAACCTGTTTGATTGCCTTGGATAATATGGTTGCATGCCATTTCTATGATTGACTTTTGTCCATGATGATTCTTTGCTCTCTTCCTCCTTGATGCTTTTACTCTTTAATACATCAACATAAGTCATGAGCTCTTTATTACTTACTTTCTTTGATGTCCCTTTTGAGCTTGATACTTCCTTTTGTAACTCCATATTTTGTTGTGATCTATTCTTAGATTTTTCAACTTCCTTTCTTAGAGAGACAACCTCATGTTCCAATTTTTCACATTCCAACTCTTTTACCTTTAATCGTTGAATCATTACTTCTTCAATTCTCTTTGTCTCTTCAACTTTCACTTTTAAGTCTGTGAGATCTTGTAGAAACTTTGTCTTTGTTTCCTCATCCTCTTGAACTTGAGCTTTCAATATTGAATTCTTATTTCTCTCCCTTTTTAATTCTGCAAGAGTAATGGTAAGTTCCTTCTCTATGTCAACCAAACCTTCCTTTTCTTTTTTGGATCTCTTTTGTTGATTTCAATCATAGGAGCAACTTCTATCACTTTAGTGGCCATGTGTGTTCTTGAAATGATCTTCCTTCAAGCTGTTAGGCTTTCATGAAGGAACCTACTCTGATACCAATTGAAGAACACAAGCTTATACTAAGAGGGGGGTGAAAAGTATAAGATCAAAACTTTTACTTTTCTTTCCAAATGATAACAACAATAATATCAATGCAGTAAATGAAATAATGCACAAATCATCACACACATGAGAGACACAGATTTAACATGGTTCACCCAATGTGGGCTACGTCCATGGAGAAAATATTTCTTATAAATTTCCTCAACCAATCTCTTGGGAACCAATTCCCTATTACAATATTTATGGGCACCAACCCAAAGGAGACACCAATCCCCTATGCTCAAGTTCATGGACCTCTATCCATAGGAGACACCAATCCCCTTTGCTCTGATCTATTTACAAAACCTGCTCAACTCTGCTCACATATGCTCACAAAAACCTACTCATAAACCTGCTCAAATATGCTCATAAATCTTCTCAAATCTAATAATATCTACTCATAAAACCTACTCATAAACCTACTCAAATATGCTCATAAACCTGCTCAAATCTGCTCATAAATATGCTCAAATATACTCATAAACCTGCTCAAATCTTATCATAACACATGCTTAAATTTGCTCATAACACATGTTCAAATATGCTCATAACACATGCTCAAATCTGCTCTATAACTTTTGTATTTTCATTTCCAATATCACTCAAAACCAATGCACAAGTTTACTTTCAAACCCTTGCTAGTATATTTTCAAATTCATTCAACAATAATGCACAACTTGTTCTCAAACCCTAGCACATATGTTTCAATTTCATTCAAAATAATGCACAACTTGTTCTCAAACCCTAGCACATTAATTTCAATTTCATTCAACAATCATGCATAACTTTGTTCTCAAACCCTAGCACTTATATTTCCAATTTCATTCATCACTATGCACATCAAATCAATCCTTATATCTCCACCATATGATATCAAAAATATTTTCTTTAAACAAAATCACCTTGAGAAAGGAATCAAATCACCATACCTCTAAGGTTGCCTTGATGAAAACCTATGTGTCTTGACTTCTCAAAACCTGTCTCAAAATAATTTCCCTTTCTTTTGCCACTTCAAAACAAGTTAGCAAATCTCCTTTTCAAATCATCCACATTAAAAACCTTTCTCAAAATATGTGCAAAGTAAAAGTCTTATTTCTCCTTTCCAATCCTCAAAAATAAAACTTTCAAACCCTTAAAATCCTTTTTCTACAATGCAAAATAATACAATTACAATAAACCACATTACACCTTTTGACTCCTTTCCTTTCAAGCAATACTCATATCACAATATAATTATTTTCAACATGCACACATTACAATGTCACATATATATTTATACACCTTATGCCTCCTATTCTAAAAATAAAATCTACTTCTTATTATAAACAAAATACACCCTACCCTACGCACTATCCTCTTTTCTTTCAAAAATTTATCCTTATGTGAAATCAATAATCAGGCCAGCAACTTATTAATTTTCAACTTTACCACATGTAAATTTAATCAAAAAATTTAGCACGCATACCTCAACCAACAAGACACATAAGTGTAGGAGAATCAAAATCATGACCTCTACCCACTTAGTGCCCAATCCAAGGGTTGGTAACTAGTTGGGCTACACCCTTAGGTAATAACCCTCACGCAACACGTCACCTTTGAAGACTTCTTTAACAACCAAAAACTTTTCTTTCTGCCACGCAAAACAAACATGCTCGAAATCAAACCAGTGACTTCTTAGCTCCTAGAACCTTAGCACTAGCTCAGTAACCAACTGGGCTAGCCACCTCGTTGGGATATTAACAATAGCACTTCCCTCTTTATTCATAGATCATTGTCCTCCGAAAAATGTGTCCTCTCTCTATTATCATTCACAGAATTCAACACACAAGAGAAATTGATTGCACAGTCAAAACCTTAGACATCAAATGATTTTAGGTAAGGTATTTATATTCATTTGCCTCCCTCATCGAACAACATCGGTGCTCATGAAATTTTATCTTTTATAACCTAATGTTATATTATAATATTAAAAAAATATAATAATGGCTCTAAAACCTTGGTCTTCCTTTTTAAATCCTTTTAAAACTTTACCTTCTCATTCATATTTAAACCTTGCTCAAATCTATTTTAAAACATTGTCCCAAGCACTCTTAACCTCTTGGTCCTTATTTATAATATTTAAAAATAAATATTATAAACCTTTTCTTTACAATAAACCTTTTCTTGCTTGAGATATATCTTGCCTTGCATATCTATCCAACCATAGAAGAATATTTCTACCTTGAATACCATGCAACCTTTTGACATCAATCCTTTGACATCAATGACAATTCTTGACATCAATGACAACTCAATATGCTCAATATTTCCATGAATTACTTCAATTCATAAATAAACTAATATTTCCTTTATTTCATAAATCAAAGTCCCATACCTTTAATCTATAAAATAACCATTTCCTTTATTTATTAAATTAAAGTCCTCTTACTTCAATTCATAAATAAACTAATTTTTTTACTTTTATAAACTAAATTCTCATTACTCTAATTTATAAAATATAATCTAATTGTAGCACCCTAAAATTGGCACAGTAAAACCTTAGCAATAATTAAAATTACCTTAGTAATAATTCAAATTCAAATTTCAACCCCAAAACCACTCCCAAATCGTCGTTTAACCCGTTTCCTCATTTCTCATGCCATTTTTAGAGTTTGTTTTGACCATTTGATGATATCGTCGCCGATCAGATGATATCGCCTCAGATCGAACGATTTCATCTAGACTAGGATGTCCAAACAATCTTGTCCCAAAACTGATTTTTCTTAATTAGCCTCTGTTTCAACGACGTCTCTAAGTTGGGCAGAAGTGTGTTTGTGTCATTAGAGACCTTCCCCATTGGAGATCTTCCAAATTAGGATGATCTCCAACCTCCCAACTTCCCTCCTAAGCCTATTTAAACCTTAGGACCCCCCTTGACTTACCCTGGCTGGCTAAATTTTCTTGTAACTTGATCTTTGTGTGCATTATAATACCCTGGATTACCATCTGCATTTCTACTTTCCAAATTTTGTTGCAGGAACCTTATCATTCTTCAGCCAGAGCAAGCTCAGATCGTCGCAAAATATCCTATCCAGATCGAAGATGATCCTATCGAATTAGAGACGATTTCGACTGTAGTCTGCATTGGGGCAATCAAGTGCCCAGAGTTTGTGCTTTTTCTATACCTTGCTGCTATTTTATTCTGCATTTAGTCAATGTTATTGTTATTTCTTGTTATCTTGCATCTTGGAGTTCACCCATGTAGTTTAATTGCATAATCAAATCATGGTTAGCTATTAAAGTGTTGCAATTCACTTGTATTTTCATTTGGGATTATCTATTAACATCCTTATTAGTATTTTACATCATTTTCCTCTATCAATATAGCTGCATTTTCTGTATTCTATGTCCATTTCTCTATTTGTAGGTCTCTGACGAATTCGTCAAATCTCAGATGATCCCACAGATTGAAGATGATCTTGTCAAATTCCAGACAATCTTGACTGCTTCAAAAATCATAATCTCCATCAGACATCCAAAACTAGGTATGGATTTCTTCACTTAGTTTGCTTTCTGTGTTTTCTATTAAATCTATTTTCTGTATTTAAATCTGCATTTCATATAGAACAACTTAGATTCATTTGGCAAAACCTAGGACTTGGATGTTTAAAGCTAAAATTGAACACATAAAACACATTCCCAACCTAGGCGTGGATACTGCCATTCAAAAGTTTCCTGGTGAACCCACCATTCATCGAAAAATCACCATAATACACCTCCCCTGAGAGGCGGGACCTTTGCAAGGCCTCTCAGTCCGAGGTATTGTCCCATCCTTTTCACATCCCCCTTCCGGGCGTGGATCCTTTAGCTTGAAGGTAAGGGTGTGAAAATTTGGAGCGATACATTTTGGTGAACCCGACATGAAACTAAAACTTTTTGAAAACAAAAACTAAAACATAGATGCATTTAAAATCATTAGAAAACTACTAAATTGCATGTCATGTTTAGATGGTAGCTCCTAAGAAAAGACTAGCAGTTATTATAAATGTTGAAAACCAATTAGCAGCCATAGAAATCAATTATGTGCTTAGTGTGCCTGAAACAGATAGAAAACAACTTTTGTGGGATGAACTTGATAGGAGACTAGGTTTCATTTCATCTAGGTCAATAGAACTTAAACAAATCAAGAGGCTTGTCCTAGATAGAATCCTAGATCCTCATCAACTCGTCTTTTATCATGAACTTCAGAGAGCTTGCCATAGATGGTTAGCTTATAGGAGAGCTCTTGTGTCTTCAAAATTGTTCACCTTCGAGGAATACCTTGAGAATGCAGCCATTATACACCAATTCCTAGGTCGTGTAGAAGACCAAGAGGTCGTTCTTATGGATAGGGAAAGATGGAATAGAGTTCCTAGAGCTATGTTATATCGTGAATATTGTCGTGAGAATTATTATTATCAACCAGAATCCAAAATACATGGTATTGCTATAGCACATTTCATTAAATTCTTGAAAGAAAATTTTCAATTTGAAGAAGAACATTTCATGACTCCTGAAGAACTTGAGCCCATTAATGATATTTATGAATTGTTTATAGAAAACTAGATCATTGCTTTCATTATTATTATTTCTTGCATTTTGTGTGTTGTTTGTTATCTTTATAATATTGTTATAAAACCAAAAAAACATAACAAAAACCAAAACATTTTATTTTAAATATTATAGTAGGTATATAATTAAAATATATACCTCTTAAGCTTGTTGCACATATATATATATACAAGTATATATATATTTACTGAAATCTAAATTTAAGCACAATGCCTAGACTTAGGAATGGTAAACAAACTGAAGAAGAAGAAGAAGATTGGTTAGGAGACAAAACAAAAAACCCAAATGTCCTTCCTGAGGATCCAATTCTAGAAGGAGAAACTCTAGAACAACCAGAAGATGACCTGGTTGAAGACAATGAACAACAAGAAAATCTTAAAGAGGAAGGATCCTCATCCCCTAGAATAGCTCCGAATGGAACTATTGCTTTTGATAACTTAGATCATTTCTGGAAATTTTTCAATAATAACATTGGTGCTCTTAATATGGCAGTTCGTATTGATAAAGGAAAAATTAGTGATACTCAAGCAGCCATGGAACATATGTTTAACGTGCACACTAATCCTTTGTCTTTTATCGATCAAGAAAGTGATAAAGCTGGACCATCCAATATGGATATGGCCACTATAATTCAGAATATGCAAAAACAATAGGTTACCCAACCTCCTAAGGAACCTGTTATTGAGCCTAAAATCATTCCCACACAAAAGAAACCTTCATTCACTACTTTATTTCGCCAAACTATTGATAAATATGCTTCAAATCGATAAAAACCTAAAATGAAGCCAAACACCAATTTTCAACAATCTGGGATACAACACAATGCAACTTCAAGACTTCTTCATAACACCCTTCCTACTAACAATTTATTAAAAAAACACATAGCATCTAATCATCAAGTCCCTCCATCATATATTCACCAATCCCATATTAATACCCTACCAAACCAATATGGTGGGCAAACCAGTAATCTGGAAGCCATGGTGAAATAGTTAGCTTCACGCATGAACCAGATAGATCCCTACCGTCCCTCGTACAATTATCAAGAGATATGTAGTCAGACTTTGGATCCCATAGTTGTAGCACAGCCATACCCTAAACACTTTCCCATGCTCTTTTTGCCTATATATAAAGAAACCGAAGATCCCATAGAGCATCTTTGCATGTTTAGGATAGCATGTCATGATATATCACATGATGACTTGCTATTACTAAAAATGTTCCCAAAAAGTTTAGGAGGAATGGCATTAGAGTGGTACTATCAATTGCCCACTCATTCTTTGAGAAATTTTGAAGAAATAGCTGAATCTTTTGTCCATCAATTTAGTGCCTACATCGAGAGGCATGTTACCATTAAATATGTATACATCTTAAAACAAGACAAAGATGAATGTTTTGCTGATTTCTTATCTAGATGGGTGCAGTTGAAAGAAAAACTACACTTTGTGCTACCTTATAGGGAAATGTTGGACATTTTTATTAATAATTTGCAAGAAAAAATATCTTGAGTTATCAACTACTACCTTAACTACCTTCGATCAAGCTATAGACTTAGCTCGAAGAGTAGAAGATGCTCTCATTAGAAGAGGTTAGCTCAAAAAGAAAGATGATGAGAAAACATCCAGAAATCAGTATAAAAACAAACAAGTTGTGGGTGACAGAGTCACTGACAGCAAAAATGTTGCTAATAACAATACAATGAAGACAACAGAAAAATATATATTGAAACCTCTTGATAAACCTCCTCGAGAGTTTACTAGATTGAACCAACCATTATCAACTATTTTACCCCAATTACTCGAAAGAGGTTTGATTCAATTACCAGCTATCCAGGAACCTGATCCAACCATACCCGGATAAAGAGCTGACTTACACTATGATTTCCATAGAGGGCTTGGACCCTCTACCAACTCTTGTAAAAGGTTGAAACATAAAATACAAGATCTGATTGATAATAATGAGATGGAGGTGCAAGCCTTCCAGCCTAAAAAAAATGCTCCTAATAATGCTCAAAAGAACATTCCCCAAAATCAAAATCAAAATGCTAATCAATCATTAGACATATTTCAACATCCTTTACTAAGACATGGTAAAGAGGTGGCCAATCAAATTTAGCATCATAATGTTCCTCCTCCTACCCAATATGTAGGAACTATTAGCGGACATTTACCTAATCATGATTTACAAAAATTTGACACAACTTTATCCATGGTCATGACCAGGCCCCTACATAATATTCAAACATCGGATCCCAGTGATGTAGAATCAGATACTGAAAGTGAAATAGACATCACCTCAAACCAATCGAATAGTTCTGAGAATGAATCAGATCCTATTCAACCTATCACAGATTCTATGGTTCCAGAAGAGCCATTTCCTAGAAGAGTTACTACTCGACCCTCTTATAATCAATTCCTTTCTAATGAACAAGCTATAAATGCTAGACCAAGACCTATTCAGCATCCTCAATATAACATTGTAGGTACCATCGGAGTTGTTACCAGAAAACAAGCTCAAAATTCTCAACAAGAACCGAATCAGAACGATGGATCAACTCCATTTGTTTTGAAAAATCCCAATAAAGAGAATCATGCTCCTAATATTCAACCTAAACCCCCTTACAATATTAATGAGCAATTATCCAATATTACAGCTAGAATTTCCCTTTGGATTTATTAAGATCTTCTCCTATACATAGAAATTAATTGATGCTTACATTAAGCCAAATGATGGTACCACAAAACATTCAACCTGAAGCCATGGCCAATACTATCATCACTAGAGAAGTCGATTGTATTGACTTTCGAGATAAATATATACCACAACACAATTTACATAAGGATAACCCCTTATATATTACTACCCTAATTGGAGATGTAGTCGTTAAAAGGGTCTTGATTGATAATGGTTCATCTCTAAATATTTGCACTTTTGACTTCTACCAGAGATTTGGGTTTAGAAGTGATGAAATGAAGAAAACTGACATGATCATAAAAGCTTTCAATAAAGAAACACAAGAAACGTGTGGAGTTATTACCATCCCATTGCAAGTTGGTCTGAGAACCTTAGAGATGACTGTGTTTATTGTACATTGCCCCGCATTGTACAATATACTCTTGGGTCATCCTTGGATCAATGCAATGCGGGCTGTCCCATCAATTTTACACCAATGTGTTGAATTTGAATTTAAAAATCAGTTGGTCACTATCCATGGTGATCCTAGACCCTTTGATATGTGTGCTTTGGCAGAACCTATTGGAGTTCAATTTTGCCCTGCTCTATCATCCACACATCCTAATTCTTATTTTTCATCTAAAACTATGAAACACACACCCATAACTTCATCTATTTCTCCTCCATTAATTTCACCCTCATATATAGATCAACAATCTTCTAAACAAACCACTATAGACCCTCAAAAATATCTTCAATCCACAACCGATCCTTCATGTTCCATCCCTATAATTTCAAAACCTATAGACCCATCTATTAACACCCCCACATTATCTACATCTATCATACCTTCCACATCTAAAGATATAGGGAATGATCCTTCCACATCTTATGCTCTTTCTGATGAACTCTTATCGAATTTATCCACAATCTTAATATCAGAAAAAACAAATGCTTCTATGCAAAATTCCATTCTCTTAAGTAATTTGCCACCATCTCCTCATACTTTGGGCATCCCACAACCTATGGGAAGTACTTACCAAGTCGAGAGTTGTGCCTTCATTTATAAGGGATATGACTGACGAAGAATACCCAGGAACATCAAAACTCATCATGAGGGATATGCTCGATGTTATTTTACTAATGAGTATATTAAAGCTAAACCTATAATGCTTAAAATGGGATATAAAGGGAAAAGCTTGGGACCTTTCCAAAATGGTATGAAAGAACCTTTCGAGGTAGAACCGTGGCCCATCCGATGTGGTGTGGGTCTATTTCCTAGTAAGGATCAACCCTTCCCTTTTGAAGATGATGATCAACTCATATGTTATCAAGATTATTTGGATGAGCGTGATGATTTGCCTCTAAAAAATCAACCATTTACATGCAATATGCTATCCATAGCTTATCCTGAAATGATTGCCAACTCTGATGATGAGTTGGAAGGTGATATTTTCCATGATGTCTCCGTTGAAGAAATATTACACAATGGTTTTTATTTTGATGGTTCTATACCAACTATAGCTCAGCTTGGGGCTACTACTCCTCAAGATGAATTATCCGAGTTAACCTTAAAAGAATTACAAGAATTGGGCGTCTCACCTGCCCCACCTAATTTTGAAAGAGATCTACACATGGAAGTATAAAACGTCATTAAAGTTAACATTGGAACTGAGGATAATCCTCACATAATCAATATTGGGTCAGAATTAAGTCAAGAAAAACAAGAGCAATACATTGCATTCCTTAAAGAATATGAAGATGTCTTCGCTTGGACATATGAAGATATGCCAGGTTTAGACCCTTCTGTAGTCATGCATCACCTAGTAGTCCATCCGGATGCTAAACTTGTTAAACAAAAACTTAGAAAAATGCATCCCAAAGTGGCCTTGCTAGTCAAAGGGGAGTTAGAAAAACTCCTGAATGTTGTTTTTATACAAGCTATTGATTATGCTGAATGGATCTTGAATGTAGTTCCAGTCACCAAAAAAGAAGCTAGTAAAGTTAGGGTTTGCACAGACTTTAGAGATATTAACGCTACATGCCCTAAATATGATTATCCTCTTCCAAACATGGATCAAATCATTGATTTTACTGCTAGGAGTGGGATGATGTCCCTAATGGATGGATTATATGGCTATAATCAGATCAGGATAGCTCCTGAAGATCAGGCTAAAACAACCTTTATTACCCCTTTGGGTGCCTTTTGTTGGAAAGTGATGCCATTCGGCTTAAAGAACGCAAGTGCAACCTATCAACGAGCTATGACTTATATTTTTCATGATATGATGCATGATATCCTACATGATTACATAGATGATATTATAGCTCACTCTATTAATGAAGATGATCATTTAGATGATTTGAGAAAAGTTTTTAATTGGTTAAGAGAATATCTTATTCGATTAATTCCAACCAAATGCATATTTGGAGTTAAGTTCGATAAACTATTAGGGGTCATAGTTTCTTTACGTGGTATCAAAATCAACCCTCTTAAGATTGTAGCTATCATTGATATGCCTACACCTACAAATATATCTGAGTTACAAAGTTTACAAGGTAAGCTTCAAGCTATTCGTCGCTTCATCGATAAGTTGGCGGACAAAATCGGTCCCTTTCTTAAGCTTCTTAAGAAGGATGTCCCTTTTAATTGGGACAAAGAATGTAAGGAAGCTTTTGAAATTCTCAAGCAATACCTCCTTAACCCACCTATGCTTTCACCGCCTAGACCTGATTGCCCATTTATCCTGTATATTTTAGCTTTCGATTTTGCTTTAGGAGCTATGTTAGCTCAACTTGATGATGAGAAAAGAGAACGTGCTAATTATTATATTAGCCGAACTTTAATCAGTTATGAAACCCGCTACACAGCATTAGAAAAACTACATCTAGTAGTCGTATTTTCTATGCAAAAATTATGCCATTATTGCTTAGTCAGAAAACTTATGTCATTGCAAAATATGATCCCTTGCGGTATCTCATGAGTCGACCTTATTTATCGGGTCACACAGCAAAGTGAGTTTTTTCTCTAAGCGAGTTTGACCTCACATTTATAGGACAAAAGTTTGTTAAGGGTCAAATCATAGCAGACAAATTAGCTGTTGCACCCTTAGATTCTACCCATCCCCTCATCATTGAGTTTCCTAATGAATGCCTTCAATTAGAGGCAGACCATGTTGAACAATGGTCCTTATACTTTGATGGAGCCCAATGCATGAGTGGGGCTGGTGCAGGTATTATTTTAATATCTCCACAAAAGCACATTATACCTTTGTCCTTTAAATTAACATTTGCTTGCACCAATAATAATGCTAAATATGAAGCTCTAATCCTTGGATTATGAGCTGCCTTAGCGCTAAAAATTAAACATCTGCTAGTTTTTGGTGATTCTCAACTGGTTATAAACCAAATTAATGAAGTTTATCAGACCAGAGATGATAAACTGTGCCCATATAAAGCCTATGTTTTACAATTAATGTCTCTATTTGATCAAGTTACCTTGGAATCTATTCCTCGAACTAGCAATCGTGCAGCTGATGCTATGGCCGCAACTGCATCTCTTCTACCCTTGGAGTTAGATGACAAATATGCCACCATAATTATTCGTTGAATCTAGGAACCCACTTCAAATAATTCATGCTTAGAACATTTGGATGTGTTTCTAATCAATGAAACTACTCCTGAACCTTGGTATACGGATATATTTGATTTTCTTCAAAATGGGACTTTCCCTGCCAATTCTAATAGAAATTAGCGTCGATTATTACGTAGACGAGCAAGTCAATTCGTAATAATTGGCAATACTTTATATAGGAGATCTTTTGAAGGTATCCTATTGATATGTTTAAATTTATAAGAATCCAGATCAGCTTTGAGTGAAGCCCACGATGGATCTTGTGGAGGACACTTCAGTGGTAGTGTCATTGCGAAAAAGCTCCTTAGGATAGGATACTTTTGGCCTACCATGGAGAATGATGCACATGATTATGTGCACCATTGCGACAAGTGCCAAAAACATGCTGACCTTGTCCATGCCCCTGCATAAGAACTGCAGGCTATTTCATCTCCTTGGCCCTTTTAAAAATGGGGCTTAGATATTATTGGCAAAATTAATCCTGTGTCATCTGATGGACACAAATTCATCATAACCGCAACTGAGTATTTCACGAAGTGGGTTGAAGCTATGACTTTAGCTTCATGCATTGGAACACAAGTCTCTAAATTTATTTTTAATCAAATCATTTGTAGGTTCGGAATTCCTGCAAATCTCATCTCAGACAATGGAACTTGTTTCAAAAATAAATATGTTAAGAAATTATGCCAAAAATATAAGATTCAACATCGTTGGTCCACTCCCTATTATCCTCAGGGTAATGGCCAAGCAGAAGCTTCAAACAAAACCTTAATCAAAATTCTCAAAATATTGGTCAATAAATCTGGCCACGACTGGCACATTCAATTATATCAAGCTTTGTGGGCTTATCGAACTAGCGTTCGAACCCCCATTGGAATTTCACCTTTTGTTTTGGTTTATGGCACTGAAGTCATTTTTCCCTTTGAATTAGATTTTCCTTCTTTGGCTCTACTACTTCAAGATACCGAAGTAGGAGATGAATATCGAGCTGGCAGACTCAGTCAGCTGGAGCTCCTCGATGAAAAGTGCATCAATGCTTTGGAACATCTTTGTGCCTACCAAAACAAGCTTAAAATATCATATGCTAAGAAAGTTTGTCATCGATCCTTTGAGGTTGGCGACCTTGTTTTAAAATAAAACCAAAAGAATACTAATGCAACTAAAGATCTTAAAGGTAAATTTGAGCCCAACTGGCTTGGACCATATATTATCACTGCTAAATTTGAATCAGGAGCATACAAATTATCTACCTTAGATGGTAAAGAACTTAAGGAATCCATGAACATTTTGCATCTTAAACGTTACTATGCATAACAAAATTGGTCATTTCATAATTGTAAATATTTATTTAAAATATTTCAAAATATCACTATCTTGTATTTCTTTCAATTTATAAAAACATTCAAAACATTCAAAATCATCAAAATCTTCAAAAACATCTTTTATTTGCTTGTAAAGTTCCTTTTTCCCAAACAAAAAACAAAAAAAAAAACCAAAAAAACCACACCACTCCCCCTCCCAACCAAAACAAAAACACAAAAAAAGAGAAAAACTCCTTTCTCAAATTGTGCAAATATTGCAGTTATATTTCAAATTATTTTGGATAAATTAGCATTTATTTGGAATCCCTCACATTTCACAAACACAAAAATACATATCTTGATTTTATTTGGCATGATTACTAATCTCTCTTATATCAAAGTCCATAAAATTTAATTAAATAAAGTTTGAGCATAGAGAATTGATCTTGTTATTTACTTAAACCAAGCATATCCTTTCACAATAAAATTATTATATTTGTAATATCCATGCTATGCTACATAGTAGAAGTGGTTTCTTGAGCAAAAAGTTTCCCCTGCTATCCTATCATGCACATGGTCTAAAATCTTTGAGAATTGGCAAAAGGACAAGCTCACCCCTACCTGGAATAAAAATCCCTTGCTCTACAGCTAATCCGAGCAAGTATCCCTAGCATAGGAAGAAAAGAAAAGTTCAAAAAAAAAAAAATAGAAACAAAAAAAGGTTATTGTGTATCATCACAACAATATTTCAGCATTATCTCAGTATCAAGCAAAAAAAAAAATACAAAAAAGAAGAAAGCAAAAGCAAAAGCAATAAAATCCCTTTCCCTACCCCTTGAAAAGAAAATAAGGTTTGATGAGCTTGAATCCCTGGAATTCTCAATTATTCGAAAACTGTGAGGTAAGCCCCATAACAGGTGGTTTGTGCCCAACCCGCTTGCCCTTGGGTAATTCCTAGCGTGGTGATATGTTTGTCACATTAGCGGCCTTATTTTGTATAGACCTATGTCTGCTTATGGATTAGCTAGCCCTTGATAACCCGACTTACATAGTAATCTGGTATGGTTATATGCATTTAAATCATGGTTAATGAACACTTATTTGGTTAATTTAAATCACTTGTATCATAGTATCTTGCTCAAACCTGGTAAATGAACAATACAATCGCACACACATTTGTATTTGAGAGATTTTGTGTATCATTATGATAAATCAAGATTGGAAATGAACTCACATACACACATGGGATTCCTTATAAATCTAACTTTTGTCTTTAAGATACTTTGAAATATTTTTGCAAATTGTTTGAAATAATTTTATTTTCTTCTTTGGGAACAGTTGTTTAGTATAAAAGACAACCACATGCATTAACACAAAAATCAAAATCATTTTCAAAAATATGCAATAAAGTTACATATAACTTTTTGACTTTTGCAACGATGGTATAGTTCCAAAACCAAAAGTGGAATTTTATGCCTAGCACAAGTCCTCATCTTCATATTTTCTGTTTATTTTCAAAAATTAAAAATCAACCATGCAATAAAACTATTTATTTTCTTCTTTTGGATTTCGCGATGATGGTATAAGTCTATACCTAAATATTCTATGCCTAGTGCAAACCATAGTTTTAATTTTATTTTCCCATTATTCCAAATCATAAAAACCATATGACTTAAATCACTATGTTTCACAATCATGCTTTCAAACAGAATGCAACTTATTCTATTTCATGGCATTATGTTCAAATTTTAATTTTGCAACCATGGTATAATTTCTAAGGAATTGTTCAAAATTTTATCACACTTAGGAATTTATGCCTAGCAAATCATTTTAAAATATTTCATGCATAACATATTTTTATGAAAATCTGAAAACAAATCATCATCATCATTTGCATCATCACAACAAAGTCTTAATACAGTCTCTTAAGCACTCTTTTACTTTTAGCAATATTTCTATACTGGGATTAGCTTGACGACCGAGTGAGCGACGACTCCATGAAATGGTCTATAATAGTGACAATATCCTTTGAAATTATTGTTAACAGTCCCTTTTATTTTTTATCAAATTATCATCACATCACAACCAGTTTTTTTACATCAGATTATTTCATTTAAATATTTACAACATGACATTCAAACCATAATATTTTCAAACGACATAATTACATGAATCATCAAATCGATCACACCAAAACATTAAAGCATCATACAAACACATAAGACAAGTTATATGATCAAAAATATCTCATCTATATATATCAAAAATATATACATCATCTCAAAATTGGATTGGTATGCCACAATATGTACCTCAGCATACTCCATCCTCTATCAAAAATAATAATAAGCAATATGTAGCAGCTAGCCTCGAGAACCCCTCGAGCTCTCAGCCTCATCTCTTCCTCGGCCCTGAGGTGGATGAGGTGGCCCCATCGTAGTCCATGTGGTGCTATGAGTCCTAGACTCTGATCGTGATGATTTCCTCAATGACCTCATCATGAAAGGCTCTGAAATATGGGTTGGTAGCAGTAATCTCTGCCCCTCTAGTACCATATGGTGGTATAGCATATGATAGAATGTGATCTGGAAAATAGCCCGTGCTAAGTCTCGAGTGCTCGCCCCTCTGCTCCGTGCTCTGAGGCATGTGACCTCATCTCTGAGTTGTGTGGCCTCCTCTCAGTGTCGTGCAGCCTCATCCTACAAGGACTGCACCTCAGCCTAGAGATGAACAGTCTCCGCTCGGAGAGTAGCCATCTCACTACTCTCTCCTATGTCCACACCCTTGCCCTTATCGGGCGATAGTGGCCTCTCTCTCTATGGAGAAGGGGGTCTCTCCTCCCTCATCTCCTGCTACCGTGGCCTCTACTGAGCCCGTGGTCTCCTTTGCTTTCTCTCATCGTGACCTTGTGTCACCTTAATGGCCACCTGGCATCGCCTCCCCATCCAACGCACAATTGCATGAATCGAACCTTGAGCCCTCATCATCCAAGGAGGGCAGATGCATGTGTACCAAGCATCATAGTCATCGGATACCCCACCATCGTCCCCATCCACTGGCTGAATGGGGGCATCGTCTACGTCCTTACTCCAAAATTGCTACATATCTGGAGCCTCGCTAATTGTAGTGTTATCTCAGACAGTCTAAGAAAACTTGTAGTCTCTAAGATATGGGATCCCCTACTGTAGATCGAATTGTTGCAGTACTCATTCATAGCAGTGGAGCTCCACCTTTCCCCTCTCCATCCTCAACCGAGACCCGCGACGTGGAGCTCCGGCCTTGCCCACCCTGGATGATCTCTCCAAGGCCTCTAGGTGATCTGGTCAGAGACAATGTCATCTAGTAGTCTCCGGGACACTGGCAGATCTACTCACCCCTGTGACCCTCTCCAAAGCCACTAGTAGAAAACTCGGGGTCTCTCCTCATTAATCCCTATTAGTGGGAGCCCTATCGGCCTTCGCACCATGATGTGCTCCTAGCACCAAACCTACAGTAGTGATGTCATAACTGTAGCACCCTAAAATTGGCGCAGTCAAATTGGAATAATTACATTCACCTTAGTAAATAAATTTAAATTCAAATTTAACCTCCCAAACCGCCCGTTAACCGTCGAGAAACCCGTTTCCCCTTTTTTCGTGCCATTTTTAGGAGTTGTTTTGACCGTTTGACGATATCGTCGTCGATCAGACGATATCGCCCCAGATTTGACGATTTCGTCTGGACTAGAACGTCCAGACGATTTTGTCGCAAAACTAAATTTGCATAGTTAGAATCTGTTCCAACGGGTCTCCAATCCGGGCAGAAGCGTGTCTGCGTCGTTGGGACCCTTCCCCCATTGGAGATCTCCCAAATTGGGATGATCTCCAACCTCCCAACAACTTTCCCTAAGCCTATTTAACTCTAAGACTTTTCCCTCCCCAACCCCTGGCTGAATTTTTATGCAAATCGACTCCCTATGTGCTAGAACTTCTCAAATTTGCTTTTTGCACTATTCCTATAGTAATTTTATTGCAGGTATATCACTGGTTTTCAGTCGGAGCCAGCACCTATCGCAGTCGACGAACCTGTCAAGATCGGAGGCGATCTTGTCAAATTAGGGACGATCTCGTACTGATGCGAGACGATCTCGACTGCAGCATACATCGAGGCAATCAGTGCCTGAAGTTTGCTCTTCTCTCTTTTCTCTCTGTCATTTTATGCTATAAATCAGATCATTTATTTAGTTTTTATTCTACTTTGCATCTGGAGTTCACCCATCTAGTTTAGATTGCACATTAAATTCATGATTTGCCATCATAATGCAGTGATCTGCTTTTACTTTCTGTTTTGAATTATTGCTTAGTATTCACCTTGTTCTTTAGCATATTTTGCCTCTGTTTTGCATAGTAGAATTTCTTGTATTTTGCATTTGTTCTCTGTTTTGCAGGTTTCTGATGAATTCGTTTGACGAATTCGTCAGATCTGAGACGATTATGTCTGTCTCAGACGATCCTGTCAGATTCAGATGATTCTGTCAAATTGCAGGCGATTTTGTCGAATCCCAGACGATCCAGACTACTTCAAGCATCAGAAACTTCATCAGACATCCCGGATCAGGTAATCTCCATTAGCCTCCTGCAAATTCTCTATTTTTTTGCTTTCAGTCTGTTTACTGTATTCATTTAAATTGCATTTTCATGTAGTTTAAGTTAGAATCATTCGGCCAAACCTAGGATGAATGTTTAAGGATAAAAACGAACCCATTAAAACACATTCCCAAAACCTAGGCGTGGAAACTGCCGCCAAATGTTTCCTGGTGAACCCACCATCCGTCGAAAAATCACCAAAATGCACCTCCCTTGAGAGGCGGGACCTTCGCAAAGTCCTCTCGTCCGAGGTACCGCATCATCCTTTTCCCATCCTCCTTCCGGGCGCGGATCCAATAGCCTGAAGGTAGGGATGCAAAAAATTTGGAGCGATACATTTTGGTGAACCCGACGTGAATGCATCATAACCTTTTGAAAACAAAAACAAAAAATATATATATATACAAGAAAAACAAAAACAAAATCATCATTTCAAGTTTGTATGTTTTAGATTCAATTCTAAATAGTAGATGCTAAATATTACTTTTAGAAGTACTAAAGAAACCATGAGTTTTTACTCAAATCAATATGAGCCCATCAGTAATGTTGGAAGAATTCAGCCAAATACATTTGTTGATTATGACCAACCTCATCCCTATTCAACACCACCTCCATCACACTCTTCTTATTTTTCATCCATAACCCAACAAAACAATCCCTTTGCCAATCCTCTTCATAATGATATTATCTATTCTCCCATATATCCATATTATGTCTATCAATCCACATATAATCCTCCTCCACCTTTTCAATACTCTTCTTTCAATACAACACATCCATTTCAACAAGAAAATACTTATTCTTCCAATTCTACCATGCACTCACCTCCTACATCGCAATCTTCCTATCATCATTCTACCCATAATAAAGAAAGTAGAGGTGAGAAACCATTAGGTCCTTTTATGACGAAATTCCTAAGGCATTTATCAAAAACCTCTCAAAAACCTTCATCACGTAAATTTACTAAGCTCAATCAACCAATGGATATAATTCTCAAGTATTTACTTGACACAAATATGATTGAACTTCCTTCCATAAGACAACCTGATACCACAATAGATTGGTTTAAACATGAGCTACATTGTGAATATCATAGAGTAGATGGACATATGACACAAAATTGTAAAGATTTAAGATGTGCAATTCAAGATTTGATTGATAAGGGTCTTTTTAATATAAAGGAATTACAATCTACAACTGATTATAAATCTCCAGTAAACAATCAAACTCCTACACAACAAATACCAATAATCAATCAAGACATGGGGATCTCCCAAGAACCCCTATTCAATTATCAACAACAAGAAACCAATCAAATATTGCATGTTAATGTGTCCCATCATGATGATATTATTAATATTGTAACAAAAACTACAAATGAGCAACCTCAAGTTCAATCAACTCAATCCGATATTCAAGATATGGATTCCTCATTTGACCAACCTTCAAAACTATCTTTGGCTCTAGAGAATGATCCAAAATGGAATGTAAGCATAGAAAGCTCATCTTTAGAATCAAAATCTCAATCTGAAATCCACTTTGATAACCAACAACAAGTGATTAATCCTCAAGCAAAGATATCCCTTTTAGAAGTATTACAAATTTCTCATAAGGAAATTTTGTTCAAAATACCTAGCCAACAATTTGTTCCTCATCATATTTTCTCTAAGAACATAATTAATGGTGTAAACCCTCTTGAGGTTAACCATATTTCATTCTATGATGAGGATATTCCTTCCTCTACTCCACAAGAAGACTCCTATCTTTACATTATCGGATCTAGTAAAGAAACACTTGTTAGAACTATCATGGTAGATAATGACTCCTCTCTTAATTTATGCACTTATCAATTATTCCAAAAACTCAAAATAAAGGAAGAAGATATTAATGAATCAAATGTTATTATAAAATCTTTTAACAATGAAATTCAAGAAGCTCAAGGTACTATAATTCTTCCCCTTAATATTGGATCCAAGATCCTGGATACTTTATTCTATGTAGGATATTGTCCTTCACCTTACAACCTACTTCTCCAGAGTCCTTGGATTCATACGATGAGGGTTTTCCCTTCCACTCTTCACCAATGTTTGAAGTTTGAAATTGCAAATAAAATTGTTACCATACATGGTGACCCAACACCATTTGAAGAATATTTAACGGTTGAAACATCAAGTTCTATACATTCTCTATTATCACAATTATCTTCTATCCATCACTTTTCTTCATCCATATATGATCATCCTTGTTTACCAAATAACATCCATGCATATCTTTCACATATACTTTCTCCATCTTATCAAGACTTGGAATATAGTGATAAGAATGAAGAACCTTCTTATCCTTCTTACATTTTATTTTGTAACATGATCAATTTTCCACATATAAAAGTCAAATCTTTTGCTACATTATTCTACATTATAACAAAGCTTTTGTTATCACTACCTTTTATTCATCACCTTTTGTTCTTACCTTCACCTCAACCAGATTATCCTTCAAAACCTCCTTTGATTTTGAAGCAACCTTAGACATGCTATACTCAAATAACCTTGTATAGTGTATATAGATCATCTTGTATATACCACCAATTTCAATTCATAAATTAAAATCAAAATACAAAAAAATCAAAATCCTCAAAATCTTCAAAAAAATACAAATGCAACTAAGGAACTTAAAGGTAAATTTGAGCCCAACTGGCTCGGACCATACATCATTACTGCAAAATTTGAATCAGGAGCATATAAATTATCTACCTTAGATGGTAAAGAACTTAAAGAACCCATGAATATTTTACATCTCAAACGTTACTATGCATAAATTTGGTCATTTCATCCATGTATATATTTGTTCAAAATCATTATCTTGTATTTCTTTCAATTTATTCAAAAACATCAAAAACATTCATAAAATCTCCAAAAATCTTCAAAAATATTTATTGCATTTATTTAAAGCACTTGTAAAGTTCCTTTTGCTCAAAACAAAAATCAAAATAAAAATCCAAAAACAGCTATATGCTTGACTCTTTCGAAACCAAAACAATATACAGAAGAAAGAGAGAGTCAACATTCTCAAAACTTTCTCAAAATCATTATATTTTCTTACAATTATTGCAATTATATGTTTCAACTTATTTTGGATAAAATTAGCATTTATTTAGAATCCCTCACTTGCACACTCACAACAATAAATATCTTGATTTTATCTGGCATGATTACTAATCTCTCTTATATCAAAGTTCACAAAATTCAATTAAATAAAGTTTGAGCATAGAGAATTGATCTTGTTATTTACTTAAACCAAGCACATCTTTTCACAATAAAATGATTATATTTGTAATTTCCATGTTTTGCTACATAGTAGAACTGATTTCTTGAGTGAAAAGTTTCCCCTGCTATCCTATCATGCACATGGTCTAGAATCTTTGAGAATTGGCAAAAGGACAAGCTCACCCCTACCCAGAATAAAAATCCCTTGCTCTACAGACTAATCCGAGCAAGTATCCCTAGCAAAGAAAAAGAAAAGAAAAATTCAAGAAAAAGAGAAAGAAAAGAAAAATGTTATTTCAACAATGTTCCAAGCATTATCAAGCAAAAGAAATACAAAAAGAAAAATAAGCAAAGTTCAAAAGAAAGCAAGAAAGCAATAAAATCCCTTTCCCTACCCTTTGAAAAGAAAAGAAGGGTTGATGAGCTTGAATCCCTGGAATTCTCAATTATTCGAAAACTGTGAGGTAAGCCCCATAACAGGTGGTTTGTGCCCAACCTGCTTGGCCTTGGGTAACTCCTAGCGTGGCGATATGTCCGTCACATTAGCGACCTTCTTTTGTACAGACCTATGTCCGCTTATGGATTAGCTAGCTCTTGATAATCCGATCTACATAGTAGCCTAGTATGGTTATATGCATCTACATCATGGTTAATGAACACTTATTTGGTTTCTTCAAATCACTTGTATCATAGTATCTTGCTCAAACTTGGTAAATGAACAATGCAATTGCACACACATTTGTATTTGAGAGATTTTGTCTATCATTATGATAAATCAAGATTGGCAATGAATTCACATATGCACATGGGATTCCTTATAAATCTAACTTTTTGTCTTCAAAATACTTTGAAATATTATTTTTGCAACTTGTTTGGAATAAATCAAGTACAATTATTTACCACAAAGACAACTATATAATAGCAAAAATCAAAAATTTCTTTCAAAACATATCATATATATCTTGTGTCGACTTTCGTAACGATGGTATAGTTTCAAAACCAAAATTGGAATTTTATGCCTAGCGCAAGTCCTCATTATCATATTTTCTGTTCATCAAAAATCAATCATGCAATAAAACTATCCTTTTTTTGATTTTCGCGATGATGGTATAAGTCTATACCTACATATTCTATGCCTAGCGCAAACCATTGTAACAATTTTTTTCCCCAATTTATCAAAAATCATACAAAACATATGACTTCATTTTATACAAATTATGCTTTTTCAAAAGCAAACACATTTTCATTATTTCATGTCATTATGTCAACCTTTACATTTTGCAATGATGGTATAATTCCTAAGGAATTATTCACAAATTTTATCACACTTAGGAATTTATGCCTAGCAAAAATTATTTTACAATATTTCATGCATAATATTTTCATGGAAATCTGAAAGCAAACCATCATCATCATCATTTGCATCATCACAACAAAGTCTTAAGACAGTCTCTTAAGCACTCTTTTCTTTTAACAATATTTCTATCCTGGGACTAGCTTGACGACCGAGTGAGCAGCGACTCCATGAAATGGTCTATAATAGCGACAATGTCCTTTGAAATTATTGTTAGAAATCTCTTTTTATTTTTATCACATTTCATTACAACCAATCAATTTGTTACATCAGATTATTTCATTTAAAATATTTATAGCATGACATCCAAGTTATAATATTTTCCAAAATGACATAATTACATGAATCATCAATAAAATCATTACATCAATCAAATCAATCAATTACATCAAACATAAAAAGCATCATAAGCATCACATAAGACAAGTCATATGATCAAAAATATCTCATCTATATATATCAACAGAATATATACATCATCAAAACTGGATTGGTATGCCACAATCTATACCTCGGCATACTCAATCCTCTATCAATACAAGTATAATACAATATCAGTAGCAATATCCCGCCCTCTAGCCTCGAGAGCCTCTAGAGCTCTCGGCCTCATCTCCTCCCCCGCCCTGCGGAGGACGAGGTGGTCCCATCGCAGTATGTGTGGTACTGCGAGTCCTCATCGTCGACCGGGATGAGCTCCTCGTCGACCCTGTCCTGATCGGATCGGCTATGGCAGTCGGCACCTGTATCCTCTGGCCCTCTGGCACCGCCTGGTAGTATAGCGCCTGATAGAATGCGGTCTGAGAAACCGACCGCATCAGCTCCTGAGTGCTCACCCCTCCGCCTCGTGCCCTGAGACGTGCATTCTCGTCTCGTAGCTGCGACACCTCAGCCTGGTGCTGTGCAGCTGCATCCTGTAGTGTCTGCACCTGAGCCTGCAGACGATCCCTCTCTGCCCGGAGAGTAGCCATCTCGCTACTCTCTCCTGTGTCCACGCCCTTGCCCTTATCGGGCGATGGTGGCCTCTGTGGAGATGGGGGTCTCGCCTCCCTCCTCTCCCTCTCCCTCTACCGCGGCCGCTCCTGTGCCCGTGGCCTCCTCTGCTCTCTCCGTCGTGACCCTGGGCCGCCTCTATCGCTGCCTGGCGCCGCCTCCCTATCCGACGCACAACCGCGTGGATCGGACCCTATGCCCTCGTCATCCGAGGAGGGCGGATGCCTGCGTACCAGGCATCGTAGCCATCGGCTACTCCTACGTCGTCCCCATCCACTGGCTGGATGGGGGCATCGTCCGCGTCCTGACTCCAGAATCGCTGCATGTCTGGAGCCCCGCTAACTGTGGTGTTATCCCGGACAGTCCGGGAAAACTCGTAATCCCTGAGAGATGGGATCCCGGCTGTAGACCGAACTGTCGCAAAACTCGGTCGTAGCGGTGGAGCTCCACCTCTCCCCTCTCCATCCTTAGCCGACGAGACTCGCCTGATGCGAGCCGGCTCTCGTGCATCCTCTCGCCCACCCCGGATGCTCCCTCCATGGCCTCCGGGTGATCCGGTCCGGGACCAAGTCATCCGATGAGTCTCCGGGACACCGACGGGTCGATCCGTCAGCTGTGCCCCTCTCCGGAGCCACCGGTAGAAGACTCGGGGCCTCTCCCCGTCAACCCTTGTCAGTGGAAGCCCTACCGGCCTCCGCACCGCAATGTGCTCCCAGCACCAAACCTGTAGGAGCGATGTCATGACCAGACATCGCCCGCCCTTGTACACGACCCCGTAAAGGATCCTGTACAACCGACATAGAACAAAGCTGCCCCAAGAAAATCTGTAGCCATGGTCGCGCATGTCGTAGATCACATCTGCGAGCATCCATGGTACCCTGCATCCGCTCTGGTGGCACAACAGAAGTCCACCAACCACCCCAGCCAAAACTCGTGTCAGTGTAGATGCCCCAGGCATCTGGCGTAGTGCCTCGATGTTCACTCCGCCCTTCTCCAGGGCGAAGCTCGGGTCACCGCAGAGTCGTCCCATCGCGTGGCCCTGATTGGCCGCAGGTGTGATCATCCTCCCTTGTATGGGGATTCTAAGAATCCTCCATACATCCTCTAGTGTGGGAGTCATCTCCCCTGTCGGTAACCGAAAGCATGAAGAGCCCGGGTACCACCTCTCTGCTAGGGCCGTCAGTAGCCCCATGTCAGTAGAAACCTGTGGCATCTCTGCCACATGCTGCAAGCCGGCCTGTGCCAGCAGATCCCGCTCTGCCTGGGTGAGAGCGGCCAAGTCGTCTCTCAGCCCGCCGTATTTCCACTCTCTGCTCTTTAGTAATCCTCTCTGCAAACATAAACAATCAAAACAACAAACAATCATTAATAACAATTTTAGTAATCAATAATGCCACTTAAAGATCAAATTTTTGCAATTGATGATATCGCCCACTATTGGACGATATCGTCCCAAATTTGAGCAAAATCGTCTCCGATTTTGCCTCGAAATCGTCCCCTTTTCGTCGATTTCGCCCTTGGGCGAAATTGACGAACTTGAGACGATTTCGTCGAACTAGGGACGATTTCGTCCGGACGACGTCGATGGCCAAAAACGGCCGCGATGCTCAAAATTCATCTTAAAATCTATCTACAAAGCATGTAAAATTCAAATTAAATCAATCTAAATTGAGTTTAAACCCTTACCCGTAGACCGCGGCGGACCTCTGCAGATCTGTGCGCTGTCTCTACCATTTTTGCTCCAGAGCTCTAAAAACAGTAAAATGAACAGTAACAATGAATTAGGGTTTTACCCTATTTTTCTTAATTTTATTCAAAATAATTCACAAATATTTTTTGCTTTTTCGCGTTTTTACCTCAAACGTTCGATTTGGGTAAAAACACGGAGGGGGCACCATAGTAAGTTGTCGTACGATTCGACCAAGAATCGTCGCCTAAAAATGGGAATAATTTTTTGCTTTCTCGTAGATCGAGAAGAACTCATCTTTAACGCATTTTCTTCAGAAAATTCGCTAAAGAGGGGGCAAAATGTAGCACCCTAAAATTGGCGCAGTCAAATTGGAATAATTACATTCACCTTAGTAAATAAATTTAAATTCAAATTTAACCTCCCAAACCGCCCGTTAACCGTCGAGAAACCCGTTTCCCCTTTTTCCGTGCCATTTTTAGGAGTTGTTTTGACCGTTGGACGATATCGTCGCCGATCAGACGATATCGCCCCAGATTTGACGATTTCGTCTGGACTAGAACGTCCAGACGATTTTGTCGCAAAACTGAATTTGCATAGATAGACTCTGTTCCAACGGGTCTCCAATCCGGGCAGAAGCGTGTCTGCGCCGTTGGGACCCTTCCCCCGTTGGAGATCTCCCAAATTGGGAAGATCTCCAACCTCCCAACAACTTTCCCTAAGCCTATTTAACTCTAAGACTTTTCCCTCCCCAACCCCTGGCTGAATTTTTATGCAAATCGACTCCCTATGTGCTAGAACTTCTCAAATTTGCTTTTTGCACTATTCCTATAGTAATTTTATTGCAGGTATATCACTGGTTTTCAGTCGGAGCCAGCACCTATCGCAGCCGACGAACCTGTCAAGATCGGAGGCGATCCTGTCAAATTAGGGACGATCTCGTACTGATGCGAGACGATCTCGACTGCAGCATACATCGAGGCAATCAGTGCCTGAAGTTTGCTCTTCTCTCTTTTCTCTCTGTCATTTTATGCTATAAATCAGATCATTTATTTAGTTTTTATTCTACTTTGCATCTGGAGTTCACCCATCTAGTTTAGATTGCACATTAAATTCATGATTTGCCATCATAATGCAGTGATCTGTTTTACTTTCTATTTTAAATTATTGCTTAGTATTCACCTTGTTCTTTAGCATATTTTGCCTCTATTTTGCATAGTAGAATTGCTTGTATTTTGCATCTGTTCTCTGTTTTGCGGTTTTTGACGAATTCGTTTGACGAATTCGTCAGATCTGAGACGATTATGTCTGTCTCAGACGATCTTGTCAGATTCCAGATGATTTTGACAGATTGCAGGCAATTTTGTCGAATCCCAGATGATCCAGACTACTTCAAGCATCAGAAACTTCATCAGACATCCCGGATCAGGTAATCTCCATTAGCCTCCTGCAAAATTCTCTGTTTTTTTGCTTTCGGTCTGTTTACTGTATTCATTTAAATTGCATTTTCATGTAGTTTAAGTTAGAATCATTCGGCCAAACCTAGGATGAATGTTTAAGGATAAAACGAACCCATTAAAACACATTCCCAAAACCTAGGCGTGGAAGCTGCCGCCAAATGTTTCCTGGTGAACCCACCATCCGTCGACAAATCACCAAAATGCACCTCCCTTGAGAGGCGGGACCTTCGCAAAGTCCTCTCGTCCGAGGTACCGCATCATCCTTTTCCCATCCTCCTTCCGGGCGCGGATCCAATAGCCTGAAGGTAGGGATGCGAAAAATTTGGAGCGATACATTTTGGTGAACCCGACGTGAATGCATCATAACCTTTTGAAAACAAAAACAAAAATATATATATATACAAGAAAAACAAAAACAAAATCATCATTTCAAGTTTGTATGTTTTAGATTCAATTCTAAATAGTAGATGCTAAATATTACTTTTAGAAGTACTAAAGAAACCATGAGTTTTTACTCAAATCAATATGAGCCCATCAGTAATGTTGGAAGAATTCAGCCAAATACATTTGTTGATTATGACCAACCTCATCCCTATTCAACACCACCTCCATCACACTTTTCTCATTTTTCATCCATAACCCAACAAAACAATCCCTTTGCCAATCCTCTTCATAATGATATTATCTATTCTCCCATATATCCATATTATGTCTATCAATCCACATATAATCCTCCTCCACCTTTTCAATACTCTTCTTTCAATACAACACATCCATTTCAACAAGAAAATACTTATTCTTCCAATTCTACCATGCACTCACCTCCTACATCGCAATCTTCCTATCATCATTCTACCCATAATAAAGAAAGTAGAGGTGAGAAACCATTAGGTCCTTTTATGACGAAATTCCTAAGGCATTTATCAAAAACCTCTCAAAAACCTTCATCACGTAAATTTACTAAGCTCAATCAACCAATGGATATAATTCTCAAGTATTTACTTGACACAAATAAGATTGAACTTCCTTCCATAAGACAACCTGATACCACAACAGATTGGTTTAAACCTGAGCTACATTGTGAATATCATAGAGTAGATGGACATATGACACAAAATTGTAAAGATTTAAGATGTGCAATTCAAGATTTGATTGATAAGGGTCTTTTTAATATAAAGGAATTACAATCTACAACTGATTATAAATCTCCAGGTAAACAATCAAACTCCTACACAACAAATACCAATAATCAATCAAGACATGGGGATCTCCCAAGAACCCCTATTCAATTATCAACAACAAGAAACCAATCAAATATTGCATGTTAATGTGTCCCATCATGATGATATTATTAATATTGTAACAAAAACTACAAATGAGCAACCTCAAGTTCAATCAACTCAATCCGATATTCAAGATATGGATTCCTCATTTGACCAACCTTCAAAACTATCTTTGGCTCTAGAGAATGATCCAAAATGGAATGTAAGCATAGAAAGCTCATCTTTAGAATCAAAATCTCAATCTGAAATCCACTTTGATAACCAACAACAAGTGATTAATCCTCAAGCAAAGATATCCCTTTTAGAAGTATTACAAATTTCTCATAAGGAAATTTTGTTCAAAATACCTAGCCAACAATTTGTTCCTCATCATATTTTCTCTAAGAACATAATTAATGGTGTAAACCCTCTTGAGGTTAACCATATTTCATTCTATGATGAGGATATTCCTTCCTCTACTCCACAAGAAGACTCCTATCTTTACATTATCGGATCTAGTAAAGAAACACTTGTTAAAACTATCATGGTAGATAATGACTCCTCTCTTAATTTATGCACTTATCAATTATTCCAAAAACTCAAAACAAAGGAAGAAGATATTAATGAATCAAATGTTATTATAAAATCTTTTAACAATGAAATTCAAGAAGCTCAAGGTACTATAATTCTTCCCCTTAATATTGGATCCAAGATCCTGGATACTTTATTCTATGTAGGATATTGTCCTTCACCTTACAACCTACTTCTCCAGAGTCCTTGGATTCATACGATGAGGGTTTTCCCTTCCACTCTTCACCAATGTTTGAAGTTTGAAATTGCAAATAAAATTGTTACCATACATGGTGACCCAACACCATTTGAAGAATATTTAACGATTGAAACATCAAGTTCTATACATTCTCTATTATCACAATTATCTTCTATCCATCACTTTTCTTCATCCATATATGATCATCCTTGTTTACCAAATAACATCCATGCATATCTTTCACATATACTTTCTCCATCTTATCAAGACTTGGAATATAGTGATAAGAATGAAGAACTTTCTTATCCTTCTGACATTTTATTTTGTAACATGATCAATTTTCCACATATAAAAGTCAAATCTTTTGCTACATTATTCTACATTATAACAAAGCTTTTGTTATCACTACCTTTTATTCATCACCTTTTGTTCTTACCTTCACCTCAACCAGATTATCCTTCAAAACCTCCTTTGATTTTGAAGCAACCTTAGACATGCTATACTCAAATAAACCTTGTATAGTGTATATAGATCATCTTGTATATACCACCAATTTCAATTCATAAATTAAAATCAAAATACAAAAAAATCAAAATCCTCAAAATCTTCAAAAAAATACAAATGCAACTAAGGAACTTAAAGGTAAATTTGAGCCCAATTGGCTTGGACCATACATCATTACTGCTAAATTTGAATCAGGAGCATATAAATTATCTACCTTAGATGGTAAAGAACTTAAAGAACCCATGAATATTTTACATCTCAAACGTTATTATGCATAAATTTGGTCATTTCATCCATGTATATATTTGTTCAAAATCATTATCTTGTATTTCTTTCAATTTATTCAAAAACCTCAAAAACATTCATAAAATCTTCAAAAATCTTCAAAAATATTTATTGCATTTATTTAAAGCACTTGTAAAGTTCCTTTTGCTCAAAACAAAAATCAACATAAAAATCCAAAAACAGCTATATGCTTGACTCTTTCGAAACCAAAACAATATACAGAAGAAAGAGAGAGTCAACATTCTCAAAACTTTCTCAAAATCATTATATATTTTCTTACAATTATTGCAATTATATGTTTCAACTTATTTTGGATAAAATTAGCATTTATTTAGAATCCCTCACTTGCACAATCACAACAATAAATATCTTGATTTTATCTGGCATGATTACTAATCTCTCTTATATCAAAGTTCACAAAATTCAATTAAATAAAGTTTGAGCATAGAGAATTGATCTTGTTATTTACTTAAACCAAGCACATCTTTTCACAATAAAATGATTATATTTGTAATTTCCATGTTTTGCTACATAGTAGAACTGATTTCTTGAGTGAAAAGTTTCCCCTGCTATCCTATCATGCACATGGTCTAGAATCTTTGAGAATTGGCAAAAGGACAAGCTCACCCCTACCCAGAATAAAAATCCCTTGCTCTACAGCTAATCCGAGCAAGTATCCCTAGAAAAGAAAAAGAAAAGAAAAATTCAAGAAAAAGAGAAAAGAAAAATGTTTTATTTCAGCAATGTTCCAAGCATTATCAAGCAAAAGAAATACAAAAAGAAAAATAAGCAAAGTTCAAAAGAAAGCAAGAAAGCAATAAAATCCCTTTCCCTACCCTTTGAAAAGAAAAGAAGGGTTGATGAGCTTGAATCCCTGGAATTCTCAATTATTCGAAAGCGTGAGGTAAGCCCCATAGCAGGTGGTTTGTGCCCAACCTGCTTGGCCTTGGGTAACTCCTAGCGTGGCGATATGTCCGTCACATTAGCGACCTTCTTTTGTACGAACCTATGTCTGCTTATGGATTAGCTAGCTCTTGATAATCCGATCTACATAGTAGCCTAGTATGGTTATATGCATCTACATCATGGTTAATGAACACTTATTTGGTTTCTTCAAATCACTTGTATCATAGTATCTTGCTCAAACCTGGTAAATGAACAATGCAATTGCACACACATTTGTATTTGAGAGATTTTGTCTATCATTATGATAAATCAAGATTGGAAATGAATTCACATATGCACATGGGATTCCTTATAAATCTAACTTTTTGTCTTCAAAATACTTTGAAATATTATTTTTGCAACTTGTTTGGAATAAATCAAGTACAGTTGTTTTCCACAAAGACAACTATATAATAGCAAAAATCAAAAATTTCTTTCAAAACATATCATATATATCGTGTTGACTTTACGTAACGATGGTATAGTTTCAAAACCAAAATTGGAATTTTATGCCTAGCGCAAGTCCTCATTATCATATTTTCTGTTCATCAAAAATCAATCATGCAATAAAACTATCCTTTTTTGGATTTTCGCGATGATGGTATAAGTCTATACCTACATATTCTATGCCTAGCGCAAACCATTGTAACAATTTTTTTCCCAATTTATCAAAAATCATACAAAACATATGACTTCATTTTTACACAAATTATGCTTTTTCAAAAGCAAATGCACATTTTCATTATTTCATGTCATTATGTCAACCTTTACATTTTGCAATGATGGTATAATTCCTAAGGAATTATTCAAAAATTTTATCACACTTAGGAATTTATGCCTAGCAAAAATTATTTTACAATATTTCATGCATAATATTTTCATGGAAATCTGAAAGCAAACCATCATCATCATCATTTGCATTATCACAACAAAGTCTTAAGACAGTCTCTTAAGCACTCTTTTCTTTTAACAATATTTCTATCCTGGGACTAGCTTGACGACCGAGTGAGCGGCGACTCCATGAAATGGTCTATAATAGCGACAATGTCCTTTGAAATTATTGTTAGAAATCTCTTTTTATTTTTACATTTCATTACAACCAATCAATTTGTTACATCAGATTATTTCATTTAAAATATTTATAGCATGACATCCAAGTTATAATATTTTCCAAAACGACATAATTACATGAATCATCAATAAAATCATTACATCAATCAAATCAATCAATTACATCAAACATAAAAAGCATCATAAGTATCACATAAGACAAGTCATATACTCAAAAATATCTCATCTATATATATCAACAGAATATATACATCATCAAAACTGGATTGGTATGCCACAATCTGTACCTCGGCATACTCAATCCTCTATCAATACAAGTATAATACAATATCAGTAGCAATATCCCGCCCTCTAGCCTCGAGAGCCTCTAGAGCTCTCGGCCTCATCTCCTCCCCCGCCCTGCGGAGGACGAGGTGGTCCCATCGCAGTATGTGTGGTACTGCGAGTCCTCGTCGTCGACCGGGATGAGCTCCTCGTCGACCCTATCCTGATCGGATCGGCTATGGCAGCCGACACCTGTATCCTCTGGCCCTCTGGCACCGCCTGGTAGTATAGCGCCTGATAGAATGCGGTCTGAGAAACCGACCGCATCAGCTCCTGAGTGCTCACCCCTCCGCCTCGTGCCCTGAGACGTGCATTCTCGTCTCGCAGCTGTGACACCTCAGCCTGGTGCTGTGTAGCTGCATCCTGTAGTGTCTGCACCTGAGCCTGCAGATGATCTCTCTCTGCCCGGAGAGTAGCCATCTCGCTACTCTCTCCTGTATCCATGCCCTTGCCCTTATCGGGCGATGGTGGCCTCTATGGAGATGGGGGTCTCGCCTCCCTCCTCTCCCTCTCCCTCTGTCATGGCCGCTCCTGTGCCTGTGGCCTCCTCTGCTCTCTCCCACCGTGACCCTGGGCTGCCTCTATCGCTGCCTGGCGCCGCCTCCCTATCCGACGCACAACTGCGTGGATCGGACCCTGTGCCCTCGTCATCCGAGGAGGGCGGATGCCTACGTACCAGGCATCGTAGCCATCGGCTACTCCTGCGTCGTCCCCATCCACTGGCTGGATGGGGGCATCGTCCGCGTCCTGACTCCAGAATCGTTGCATGTCTGGAGCCCCGCTAACTATGGTGTTATCCCGGATAGTCTAGGAAAACTCGTAATCCCTCAGAGATGGGATCCCCTACTGTAGACCGAACTATCGTAAAACTCGGTCATAGCGGTGGAGCTCCACCTCTCCCCTCTCCATCCTCAGCCAGCAGACTCGCCTGATGCGAGCCAGCTCCTGTGCATCCTCTGCCCACCCTGGATGCTGCCTCCATGGCCTCCAGGTGATCTGGTCTGGGACCAAGTCATCCAGTAGTCTCCGGGACACCGGCAGGTCGATCCGTCGCTGTGCCCCTCTCCGGAGCCACCAGTAGAAGACTCGGGGCCTCTCCCCGTCAACCCCTGTCAGTGGAAGCCCTACCGGCCTCCGCACCGCAATGTGCTCCCAGCACCAAACCTGTAGGAGCGATGTCATGACCAGACACCGCCCGCCCTTGTACACGACCCCGTAAAGGATCCTGTACAGTCGGCATAGAACAAAGCTGCCCCAAGAAAATCTGTAGCCATGGTCGCGCATATCATAGATCACATCTGCGAGCATCCATGGCACCCTGCACCCGCTCTGGTGGCACAGCAGAAGTCCACCAACCACTCCAGCCAGAACTCGTGTCAGTGTAGATGCCCCAGGCATCTGGCGTAGTGCCTCGATGTTCACTCCGCCCTTCTCCAGGGCGAAGCTCGGGTCACCGCAGAGTCGTCCCATCGCGTGGCCCTGATTGGCCGTAGGTGTGATCATCCTCCCTTGTATGGGGATTCTAAGAATCCTCCATACATCCTCTAGTGTGGGAGTCATCTCCCCGTCGGTAACCGAAAGCATGAAGAGCCCGGGTACCACCTCTCTGCTAGGGTCGTCAGTAGCCCCATGTCAGTAGAAACCTGTGGCATCTCTGCCACATGCTGCAAGCCGGCCTGTGCCAGCAGATCCCGCTCTGCCTGGGTGAGAGCGGCCAAGTCATCTCTCAGCCCATCATATTTCCACTCTCTGCTCTTTAGTAGTCCTCTCTGCAAACATAAACAATCAAAACAACAAACAATCATTAATAAACAATTTCAGTAATCAAAACTACACCTTAAAGATCAAATTTTTGCAATTGATGATATCGCCCACTATTGGACGATATCGTCCCAAATTTGAGCAAAATCGTCTCCGATTTCGCCTCGAAATCGTCTCTAATTTGACGAAATCGTCCCCTTTTCGTCGATTTCGCCCTTGGGCGAAATTGACGAACTTGAGACGATTTCGTCGAACTAGGGACGATTTCGTCCGGACGACGTCGACGGCCAAAAACGGCCGCGATGCTCAAAATTCATCTTAAAATCTATCTAAAAAGCATGTAAAATTCAAATTAAATCAATCTAAATTGAGTTTAAACCCTTACCCGTAGACCGCGGCGGACCTCTGCAGATCTGTGCGTCTGTCTCTACCATTTTTGCTCCAGAGCTCTAAAAACAGTAAAATGAACAGTAACAATGAATTAGGGTTTTACCCTATTTTTCTTAATTTTATTCAAAATAATTCACAAATAATTTTTGCTTTTCCGCGTTTTTACCTCAAACGTTCGATTTGGGTAAAAACACGGAGGGGGCACCATAGTAAGCTGTCGTACGATTCGACCAAGAATCGTCGCCTAAAAATGGGAATAATTTTTTGCTTTCTCGTAGATCGAGAAGAACTCATCTTTAACGCATTTTCTTCGGAAAATTCGCTAAAGAGGGGGCAAAATGTAGCACCCTAAAATTGGCGCGGTCAAATTGGAATAATTACATTCACCTTAGTAAATAAATTTAAATTCAAATTTAACCTCCCAAACCGCCCGTTAACCGCCGAGAAACCCGTTTCCCCTTTTTTCGTGCCATTTTTAGGAGTTGTTTTGACCGTTGGACGATATCGTCGCCGATCAGACGATATCGCCCCAGATTTGACGATTTCTTCGGACTAGAACGTCCAGACGATTTTGTCGCAAAACTGAATTTGCATAGATAGACTCTGTTCCAACGGGTCTCCAATCCGGGTGGAAGCATGTCTGCGCCGTTGGGACCCTTCCCCCGTTGGAGATCTCCCAAATTGGGAAGATCTCCAACCTCCCAACAACTTTCCCTAAGCCTATTTAACTCTAAGACTTTTCCCTCCCCAACCCCTCGCTGAATTTTTATGCAAATCGACTCCCTATGTGCTAGAACTTCTCAAATTTGCTTTTTGCACTATTCCTATAGTAATTTTATTGCAGGTATATCACTGGTTTTCAGCCGGAGCCAGCACCTATCGTAGCCGACGAACCTGTCAAGATCGGAGGCGATCCTGTCAAATTAGGGACGATCTCGTACTGATGCGAGACGATCTCGACTGTAGCATACATCGAGGCAATCAGTGCCTGAAGTTTGCTCTTCTCTCTTTTCTCTCTGTCATTTTATGCTATAAATCAGATCATTTATTTAGTTTTTATTCTACTTTGCATCTGGAGTTCACCCATCTAGTTTAGATTGCACATTAAATTCATGATTTGCCATCATAATGCAGTGATATGTTTTACTTTCTATTTTAAATTATTGCTTAGTATTCACCTTGTTCTTTAGCATATTTTGCCTCTATTTTGCATAGTAGAATTGCTTGTATTTTGCATCTGTTCTCTATTTTGCAGGTTTTTGACGAATTCGTTTGACGAATTCGTCAGATCTGAGACGATTATGTCTGTCTCAGACGATCCTGTCAGATTCCAGATGATTCTGACAGATTGTAGGCGATTTTGTCGAATCCCAGACGATCCAGACTACTTCAAGCATCAGAAACTTCATCAGACATCCCGGATCAGGTAATCTCCATTAGCCTCCTGCAAATTCTCTGTTTTTTGCTTTCGATCTATTTCTTGTATTCATTTAAATTGCATTTTCATGTAGTTTAAGTTAGAATCATTCGGCCAAACCTAGGATGAATGTTTAAGGATAAAACGAACCCATTAAAACACATTCCCAAAACCTAGGCGTGGAAACTGCCGCCAAATGTTTCCTGGTGAACCCACCATCCGTCGAAAAATCACCAAAATGCACCTCCCTTGAGAGGCGGGACCTTCGCAAAGTCCTCTCGTCCGAGGTACCGCATCATCCTTTTCCCATCCTCCTTCCGGGCGCGGATCCAATAGCCTGAAGGTAGGGATGCGAAAAATTTGGAGCGATACATTTTGGTGAACCCGACGTGAATGCATTTAAAACCTTTTGAAAACAAAAACAAAAAAATATATATGTATACAAGAAAAACAAAAACAAAATCATCATTTCAAGTTTGTATGTTTTAGATTCAATTCTAAATAGTAGATGCTAAATATTACTTTTAGAAGTACTAAAGAAACCATGAGTTTTTACTCAAATCAATATGAGCCCATCAGTAATGTTGGAAGAATTCAGCCAAATACATTTGTTGATTATGACCAACCTCATCCCTATTCAACATCACCTCCATCACACTTCTCTCATTTTTCATCCATAACCCAACAAGACAATCCCTTTTCCAATCCTCTTCATAATGATATTATCTATTCTCCCATATATCCATATTATGTCTATCAACCCACATATAATCCTCCTCCACCTTTTCAATACTCTTCTTTCAATACAACACATCCATTTCAACAAGAAAATACTTATTCTTCCAATTCTACCATGCACTCACCTCCTACTTCGCAATCTTCCTATCATCATTCTACCCATAATAAAGAAAGTAGAGGTGAGAAACCATTAGGTCCTTTTATGACAAAATTCCTAAGGCATTTATCAAAAACCTCTCAAAAACCTTCATCACGTAAATTTACTAAGCTCAATCAACCAATGGATATAATTCTCAAGTATTTACTTGACACAAATAAGATTGAACTTCCTTCCATAAGACAACCTGATACCACAATAGATTGGTTTAAACCTGAGCTACATTGTGAATATCATAGAGTAGATGGACATATGACACAAAATTGTAAAGATTTAAGATGTGCAATTCAAGATTTGATTGATAAGGGTCTTTTTAATATAAAGGAATTACAATCTACAACTGATTATAAATCTCTAGTAAACAATCAAACTCCTACACAACAAATACCAATAATCAATCAAGACATGGGGATCTCCCAAGAACCCCTACTCAATTATCAACAACAAGAAACCAATCAAATATTGCATGTTAATGTGTCCCATCATGATGATATTATTAATATTGTAACAAAAACTACAAATGAGCAACCTCAAGTTCAATCAACTCAATCCGATATTCAAGATATGGATTCCTCATTTGACCAACCTTCAAAACTATCTTTGGCTCTAGAGAATGATCCAAAATGGAATGTAAGCATAGAAAGCTCATCTTTAGAATCAAAATCTCAATCTGAAATCCACTTTGATAGCCAACAACAAGTGATTAATCCTCAAGCAAAGATATCCCTTTTAGAAGTATTACAAATTTCTCATAAGGAAATTTTGTTCAAAATACCTAGCCAACAATTTGTTCCTCATCATATTTTCTCTAAGAACATAATTAATGGTGTAAACCCTCTTGAGGTTAACCATATTTCATTCTATGATGAGGATATTCCTTCCTCTACTCCACAAGAAGACTCCTATCTTTACATTACAGGATCTAATAAACAAACTAAAGTTTGAAGACTCCTCTCTAAATTTTCGTAAAATTTCAAAACAAAGGAAGAAGATCTTAATGAATCAAATGTTCTTATAAAATCTTTTAACAATGAAATTCAAGAAGCTCAAGGTACTATAATTCTTCCCCTCAATATTGGATCCAAGATCCTGGATACTTTATTCTATGTAGGATATTGCCCTTCACCTTACAACCTACTTCTCCAGAGTCCTTGGATTCATACGATGAGGGTTTTCCCTTCCACTCTTCACCAATGTTTGAAGTTTGAAATTACAAATAAAATTGTTACCATACATAATGACCCAACACCATTTGAAGAATATTTAACGATTGAAACATCAAGTTCTATACATTCTCTATTATCACAATTCTCTTCTATCCATCACTTTTCTTCATCCATATATGATCATCCTTGTTTACCAAATAACATCCATGCATATCTTTCACATATACTTTCTCCATCTTATCAAGATTTGGAATATAGTGATAAGAATGAAGAACCTTCTTATCCTTCTTACATTTTATTTTGTAACATGATCAATTTTCCACATATAAAAGTCAAATCTTTTGCTACATTATTCTACATTATAACAAAGCTTTTGTTATCACTACCTTTTATTCATCATCTTTTGTCCTTACCTTCACCTCAACCAGATTATCCTTCAAAACCTCCTTTGATTTTGAAGCAACCTTAGACATGCTATACTCAAATAACCTTGTATAGTGTATATAGATCATCTTGTATATACCACCAATTTCAATTCATAAATTAAAATCAAAATACAAAAAAATCAAAATCCTCAAAATCTTCAAAAAAATACTAATGCAACTAAGGACCTTAAAGGTAAATTTGAGCCCAACTGGCTTGGACCATACATCATTACTTGCTAAATTTGAATCAGGAGCATATAAATTATCTACCTTAGATGGTAAAGAACTTAAAGAACCCATGAATATTTTGCATCTCAAACGTTACTATGCATAAATTTGGTCATTTCATCCATGTATATATTTGTTCAAAATCATTATCTTGTATTTCTTTCAATTTATAAAAATACAAAAACACCAAAAACATTCATAAATCTCCAAAAATCTTCAAAACTATCTATTGCATTTATTTAAAGCACTTGTTAAGTTCCTTTTGCTCAAAAACAAAAATCAAAATAAAAATCCAAAAACAGCTATATGCTTGACTCTTTCGAAACCAAAACAATATACAGAAAGAAAGAGAGAGTCAACATTCTCAAAACTTCTCAAAAAATCATTTATATATATTTTCTTACAATTATTGCAATTATATGTTTCAACTTATTTTGGATAAATTAGCATTTATTTTGAATCCCTCACTTGCACACTCACAACAATAAATATCTTGCTTTTATCTGGCATGATTACTAATCTCTCTTATATCAAAGTTCACAAAATTCAATTAAATAAAGTTTGAGCATAGAGAATTGATCTTGTTATTTACTTAAACCAAGCACATCTTTTCACAATAAAATGATTATATTTGTAATTTCCATGTTTTGCTACATAGTAGAACTGATTTCTTGAGTGAAAAGTTTCCCCTGCTATCCTATCATGCACATGGTCTAGAATCTTTGAGAATTGGCAAAAGGACAAGCTCACCCCTACCCAGAATAAAAATCCCTTGCTCTATAGCTAATCCGAGCAAGTATCCCTAGCAAAGAAAAAGAAAAGAAAAATTCAAGAAAAAGAGAAAAGAAAAGAAAATGTTTTTTATATCATTACAGCAATGTTCCAAGCATTATCAAGCAAAAGAAATACAAAAAGAAAAATAAGCAAAGTTCAAAAGAAAGCAAGAAAGCAATAAAATCCCTTTCCCTACCCTTTGAAAAGAAAAGAAGGGTTGATGAGCTTGAATCCCTGGAATTCTCAATTATTCGAAAACCGTGAGGTAAGCCCCATAACAGGTGGTTTGTGCCCAACCTGCTTGGCCTTGGGTAACTCCTAGCGTGGCGATATGTCTGTCACATTAGCGACCTTCTTTTGTACGGACCTATGTCCGCTTATGGATTAGCTAGCTCTTGATAATCCGACCTACATAGTAGTCTAGTATGGTTATATGCATCTACATCATGGTTAATGAACATTTATTTGGTTTCTTCAAATCACTTGTATCATAGTATCTTGCTCAAACTTGGTAAATGAACAATGCAATTGCACACACATTTGTATTTGAGAGATTTTGTGTATCATTATGATAAATCAAGATCGGAAATGAATTCACATATGCACATGGGATTCCTTATAAATCTAACTTTTGTCTTCAAAATACTTTGAAATATTATTTTTGCAACTTGTTTGGAATAAATCAAGTACGATTATTTTTCACAAAGACAACTATATAATAGAAAAATCAAAAATTTCTTTCAAAAACATATCATATATATCGTGTTGACTTTCGCGACGATGGTATAGTTTCAAAACCAAAATTGGAATTTTATGCCTAGCGCAAGTCCTCATTTTCATATTTTCTGTTCATCAAAAAATCAACCATGCAATAAAACTATCCTTTTTTGGATTTTCACGATGATGGTATAAGTCTATACCTACATATTCTATGCCTAGCGCAAACCATTGTAACAATTTTTATTCCCCATTTTATCAAAAATCATAAAAACCATATGACTTAATTTTACACAAATTATGCTTTTTCAAAAGCAAACACATTTTCATTATTTCATGTCATTATGTCAACCTTCAATTTTGCAATGATGGTATAATTCCTAAGGAATTATTCACAAATTTTATCACACTTAGGAATTTATGCCTAGCAAAAATCATTTTAACAATATTTCATGCATAATATTTTTCATGAAAATCTGAAAACAAACCAACCATCATCATCATCATTTGCACCATCACAACAAAGTCTTAAGACAGTCTCTTAAGCACTCTTTTACTTTTAACAATATTTCTATCCTGGGATTAGCTTGACGACCGAGTGAGCGGCGACTCCATGAAATGGTCTATAATAGCGACAATGTCCTTTGAAATTATTGTTAGAAGTCTCTTTTTATTTTTATCAAATTTTTGCATCACAAACAACCAATTTGTTACATCAGATTATTTCATTTAAAATATTTATAGCATGACATCCAAATTATAATATTTTCCAACGACATAATTACATGAATCCTCTTTCAAATCAATCAATCACAAACATAAAAGCATCATAAACATCACATAAGCACAAGTCATATGATCAAAAATATCTCATCTATATATATCAACAATATATATACATCATCAAAACTAGATTGGTATGCCACAATCTATACCTCGGCATACTCAATCCTCTATCAATACAAGTATAATACAATATCGTGGCAATATCCTGCCCTCTAGCCTCGAGAGCCCCTAGAGCTCTCAGCCTCATCTCCTCCCCCGCCCTGCGGAGGACGAGGTGGCCCCATCGCAGTATGTGTGGTACTGCGAGTCCTCGTCGTCGATCGGGATGAGCTCCTCGACGACCCTGTCCTGATCGGATCTGCTATGGCAGCCGACAGCTGTACCCTCTGGCCCTCTGGCACCCTCGGTAAGTATAGATCCCTTGGTAGAATGCGGTCTGAGAAACCGACCGCATCAGCTCCTGAGTGCTCACCCCTCCGCCTCGTGCCCTGAGGCGTGCAATCTCGTCTCGTAGCTGTGACACCTCAGCCTGGTGCTGTGCAGCTGCATCCTGTAGTGTCTGCACCTGAGCCTACAGACGATCCCTCTCTGCTCGAAGAGTAGCCATCTCGCTACTCTCTCCTGTGTCCATGCCCTTGCCCTTATCGGGCGATGGTGGCCTCTCTCTCTATGGAGATGGGGGTCTCTCCTCCCTCCTCTCCCTCTCCCTCTGCCGTGGCCTCTCCTGTGCCTGTGGCCTCCTCTGCTCTCTCCCGCCGTGACCCTGGGCCGCCTCTATCGCTGCCTGGCACCGCCTCCCTATCCGATGCACAACTGCATGGATCGGACCCTGTGCCCTCGTCATCCGAGGAGGGCGGATGCCTGCGTACCAGGCATCGTAGCCATCGGCTACTCCTACGTCGTCCCCATCCACTGGCTGGATGGGGGCATCGTCTGCGTCCTGGCTCCAAAAGCGCTGCATGTCTGGAGCCCCGCTAACCGTGGTGTTATCCCGGATAGTCCGAGAAAACTCGTAATCCCTCGAGAGATGGGATCCCCGCTACGTAGACCGAACTGTCACAAAACCCGGTCATAGCGATGGAGCTCCACCTCTCCCCTCTCCATCCATCGCCAACGAGACTCGCTCGATGCGAGCCAGCTCCTGTCCATCCTCTCGCCCACCCTGGGTGCCCTCTCCATGGCCTCCAGGTGATCTGGTCTGGGACCAAGTCATCTAGTAGCCTCCGGGACATCGATAGGTCGATCCGTCGCTGTGACCCTCTCCGGAGCCACCAGTAGAAGACTCGGGGCCTCTCCCCGTCAACCCCTATCAGTGGAAGCCCTACCGGCCTCCGCACCGCAATGTGCTCCCAGCACCAAACCTGTAGGAGCGATGTCATCACCAGACATCGCCCGCCCTTGTACACGACCCCATACAGGATCCTGTACAACCGGCATAGAACAAAGCTGCCCCAAGAAAACCTGTAGCCATGGTCTCTCATATCGTAGATCACATCTGCGAGCATCCATGGTACCCTGCATCCGCTCTGGTGGCACAGCAGAAGTCCACCAACCACCCCAGCCAGAACTCGTGTGAGTCTAGATGCCCCAGGCATCTGGTGTAGTGCCTCGATGTTCACTCTGCCCTTCTCCAGGGCGAAGCTCGGGTCACCACACAGCCATCCCATAGCGTGGCCCTGATTGGCCGTAGGAGTGATCATCCGTCCTTGTATGGGGATTCTCAGAATCCTCCATACATCCTCTAGTGTGGGAGTCATCTCCCCTGTCGGTAGCCAGAAATAGGAAGAACCCGGATACCACCTCTCTGCTAGGGTCGTCAGTAGCCCCATGTCTGTAGACACTTGTGGCATCTCTGCCACATGCTGTAAGTCGGCCTGTGCCATCGGATCCCGCTCTGCCTATGTGAGAGCGGCCAAGTCATCTCTCAACCCTCCATATTTCCACTCTCTGCTCTTTAGTAATCCTCTCTGCAAACATAAACAACAAAACAACAAACAATCATTAATAACAATTCCAGTAATTAATAATGCAACTTAAAGATCAATTTTTTGCAATTGATGATATCGCCCACTATTGGACGATATCGTCCCAAATTTGAGCATAATCGTCTCCGATTTCGCGTGTCGAAATCGTCTCTAATTTGATGAAATCGTCCCCTTTTCGTCGATTTCGCCCTTGGGCGAAATTGACGAAATTGAGACGATTTCGTCGAAATAGGGACGATTTCGTCCGGACGACGTCGACGGCCAAAAACGGCCGCGATGCTCAAAATTCATCTAAAAATCATCTAAAAAGCATGTAAAATTCAAATTAAATCAGTCTAAGCTGAGTTTAGACCCTTACCCGTAGACCACGAAGGACCTCTGCAGATCACGTGCGTCGTCTCCACCATTTTTGCTCCAGAGCTCTAAAAACAGTAAAAATGAACAGTAACAAATGAATTAGGGTTTTACCCTATTTTTCTTAATTTTATTCAAAATAATTGAACAAATAATTTTTGCTTTTTCGCGTTTTTACCTCAAACGTTCGATTTGGGTAAAAACACGGAGGGGGCACCATAGTAAGTCTGTCGTACGATTCGACCAAGAATCGTCGCCTAAAAATGGGAATAATTTTTTGCTTTCTCGTAGATCGAGAAGAACTCATCTTTAACGCATTTTCTTCGAAAAATTCGCTAAAGAGGGGGCAAAATGTAGCACCCTAAAATTGGCGCGATAAAATTGTAATAATTACATTCACCTTAGTAAATAATTTTAAATTCAAATTTAACCTCCCAAACCGCCCGTTAACCATCGAGAAATCCGTTTCCCCTTTTTTCGCGCCATTTTTAGAGGTTGTTTTGACCGTTTGACGATATCGTCGCCGATCAGACGATATCGCCCCAGATTTGACGATTTCGTCTGGACTAGGACGTCCAGACGATCTTGTCGCAAAACTGATTTTGCATAGTTAGACTCTGTTCCAACGGGTCTCCAATCCGGGCAGAAGCGTGTCTGCGCCGTTAGGGACCCTTCCCCCATTGGAGATCTCCCAAATTGGGATGATCTCCAACCTCCTAACTACTTCCCCTAAGCCTATTTAACTCTAAGACTTTTCCCTCCCCAACCCCTGGCTGAATTTTTATGCAAATCGACTCCCTACGCGCTAGAACATCTCAAATCTTGCATTTGCATTATTCCTATAGTAATTTTATTGCAGGTACATCATTGTTTTTCGATCGGAGCCAGCACCTATCGCAGTCGACGAACTTGTCAAGATCGGAGGCGATCCTGTCAAATTCGAGACGATTTCGTACTAATGCGAGACGATCTCGACTGCAACATACATCAAGGCAATCAGTGCCTGAAGTTTGCTCTTCTATCTTTTCTCTCTATCATTTTATGCTATAAATCGATCATTTATTTAGCTTTTTATTCTACTTTGCATCTGGAGTTCACCCATCTAGCCTAGATGCATAATAAAGTCATAATTTCATCATTAATGCTGATCTGTTTTACTTTTTGTTATTAAAGTTGCATTGCTTAATATTCATATTTTCTTTATCATCATTTTCCCTCTATTTTGCATAGTTGTATTTTTTGTATTTTGCATCTATTCTCTGTTTTGCAGGTCTTTGACGAATTCGTTTGACGAATTCGTCAGATCTAAGACGATGATTCTGTCTCGAGATGATCTTGTCGATTCAGACGATCTCTGATAGATCTAGGCGATTTTGTCGAATTCCAGACGATCCTGACTGCTTCAAGAATCAGAATCTCCATCAGACATCCGGATCAGGTAATCTCCTTTAGTCTCATCTAGCATATTTTTTGTGTTTTATGTTTAATTTTGTTTTCTGTATTCATTTAATCTGCATCTTCATATAGCATAATCTAGATTCATTTGGCTAAACCTAGGATATGAATGCTTAAGGTTAAAAACGAACACATTAAAACACATTCCAAACCTAGGCGTGGAAACTACCGCCCCAAATGTTTCCTGGTGAACCCACCATCCGTCGAAAAATCACCAAAATACACCTCCCTTGAGAGGCGGGACCTTCGCAAAGTCCTCTCAGTCCGAGGTACCGCACCATCCTTTTCCCATCCTCCTTTCGGGCGCGGATCCTATAGCCTGAAGGTAGGGATGCGAAAAATTTGGAGCGATACATTTTGGTGAACCCGACGTGAATGCATTTAAAACCTTTTGAAAACAAAAACAAAAAATATATATGTATACAAGAAAAACAAAAAAAAAAAATCATCATTTCAAGTTTGTATGTTTTAGATTCAATTCTAAATAGTAGATGTTAAATATTACTTTTAGAAGTACTAAACAAACCATGAGTTTTTACTCAAATCAATATGAGTCCATCAGTAATGTTGGAAGAATTCAGCCAAATACATTTGTTGATTATGATCAACCTTATCCCTATTCAACATCACCTCCATCACACTTCTCTCATTTTTCATCCATAACCCAACAAAACAATCCCTTTTCCAATCCTCTTCATAATGATATTATCTATTCTCCCATATATCCATATTATGTCTATCAATCCACATATAATCCTCCTCCACCTTTTCAATACTCTTCTTTCAATACAACACATCCATTTCAACAAGAAAATACTTATTCTTCCAATTCTACCATGCACTCACCTCCTACATCGCAATCTTCCTATCATCATTCTACCCATAATAAAGAAAGTAGAGGTGAGAAACCATTAGGTCCTTTTATGACAAAATTCCTAAGGCATTTATCAAAAACCTCTCAAAAACCTTCATCACGTAAATTTACTAAGCTCAATCAACCAATGGATATAATTCTCAAGCATTTACTTGACACAAATAAGATTGAACTTCCTTCCATAAGACAACCTGATACCACAATAGATTGGTTTAAACCTGAGCTACATTGTGAATATCATAGAGTAGATGGACATATGACACAAAATTGTAAAGATTTAAGATGTGCAATTCAAGATTTGATTGATGAGGGTCTTTTTAATATAAAGGAATTACAATCTACAACTGATTATAAATCTCTAGTAAACAATCAAACTCCTACACAACAAATACCAATAATCAATCAAGACATGGGGATCTCCCAAGAACCCCTACTCAATTATCAACAACAAGAAACCAATCAAATATTGCATGTTAATGTGTCCCATCATGATGATATTATTAATATTGTAACAAAAACTACAAATGAGCAACCTCAAGTTCAATCAACTCAATCGGATATTCAAGATATGGATTCCTCATTTGACCAACCTTCAAAACTATCTTTGGCTCTAGAGAATGATCCAAAATGGAATGTAAGCATAGAAAGCTCATATTTAGAATCAAAATCTCAATCTGAAATCCACTTTGATAGCCAACAACAAGTGATTAATCCTCAAGCAAAGATATCCCTTTTAGAAGTATTACAAATTTCTCATAAGGAAATTTTGTTCAAGATACCTAGCCAACAATTTGTTCCTCATCATATTTTCTCTAAGAACATAATTAATGGTGTAAACCCTCTTGAGGTTAACCATATTTCATTCTATGATGAGGAGATTCCTTCCTCTACTCCACAAGAAGACTCCTATCTTTACATTATCGGATCTAGTAAAGAAACACCTGTTAAAACTATCATGGTAGATAATGACTCCTCTCTTAATTTATGCACTTATCAATTATTCCAAAAACTCAAAACAAAGGAAGAAGATCTTAATGAATCAAATGTTCTTATAAAATCTTTTAACAATGAAATTCAAGAAGCTCAAGGTACTATAATTTTTCCCCTCAATATTGGATCCAAGATCCTGGATACTTTATTCTATGTAGGATATTGTCCTTCACCTTACAACCTACTTCTCCAGAGTCCTTGGATTCATACGATGAGGGTTTTCCCTTCCACTCTTCACCAATGTTTGAAGTTTGAAATTGCAAATAAAATTGTTACCATACATAATGATCCAACACCATTTGAAGAATATTTAACGATTGAAACATCAAGTTCTATACATTCTCTATTATCACAATTCTCTTCTATCCATCACTTTTCTTCATCCATATATGATCATCCTTGTTTACCAAATAACATCCATGCATATCTTTCACATATACTTTCTCCATCTTATCAAGATTTGGAATATAGTGATAAGAATGAAGAACCTTCTTATCCTTCTTACATTTTATTTTGTAACATGATCAATTTTCCACATATAAAAGTCAAATCTTTTTCTACATTATTCTACATTATAACAAAGCTTTTGTTATCACTACCTTTTATTCATCATCTTTTGTCCTTACCTTCACCTCAACCAGATTATCCTTCAAAACCTCCTTTGATTTTGAAGCAACCTTAGACATGCTATACTCAAATAACCTTGTATAGTGTATATAGATCATCTTGTATATACCACCAATTTCAATTCATAAATTAAAATCAAAATACAAAAAAATCAAAATCCTCAAAATCAAAAAAATACTAATGCAACTAAGGACCTTAAAGGTAAATTTGAGCCCAACTGGCTCGGACCATACATCATTACTGCTAAATTTGAATCAGGAGCATATAAATTATCTACCTTAGATGGTAAAGAACTTAAAGAACCCATGAATATTTTGCATCTTAAACGTTACTATGCATAAATTTGGTCATTTCATCCATGTATATGTTTGTTCAAAATCATTATCTTGTATTTCTTTCAATTCATAAATAAAATCCAAAAACACCAAAAACATTCATAAATCTCCAAAATCTTCAAAAACTATCTATTGCATTTATTTAAAGCACTAGTTAAGTTCCTTTTGCTCAAAAACTAAAATCAAAATAAAAATCTAAAAATAGCTATATGCTTGACTTTTTCGAAACCAAAACAATATACAGAAGAAAGAGAGAGTCAACATTCTCCAAAATTCTCAAAAAAATCATTTATATATATTTTCTTACAATTATTGCAGTTATATGTTTCAACTTATTTTGGATAAATTAGCATTTATTTTGAATCCCTCACTTGCACACTCACAAAAAATAAATATCTTGCTTTTATCTGGCATGATTACTAATCTCTCTTATATCAAAGTTCACAAAATTCAATTAAATAAAGTTTGAGCATAGAGAATTGATCTTGTTATTTACCTAAACCAAGCACATCTTTTCACAATAAAATGATTATATTTGTAATTTCCATGTTTTGCTACATAGTAGAACTGATTTCTTGAGTGAAAAGTTTCCCCTGCTATCCTATCATGCACATGGTCTAGAATCTTTGAGAATTGGCAAAAGGACAAGCTCACCCCTACCTAGAATAAAAATCCCTTGCTCTACAGCTAATCCGAGCAAGTATCCCTAGCAAAGAAAAAGAGAAGAAAAATTCAAGAAAAAGAGAAAAGAAAAGAAAAATGTTCTTATATCATTTCAACAATGTTCCAAGCATTATCAAGCAAAAGAAATACAAAAAGAAAAATAAGCAAAGTTCAAAAGAAAGCAAGAAAGCAATAAAATCCCTTTCCCTACCCTTTGAAAAGAAAAGAAGGGTTGATGAGCTTGAATCCCTGGAATTCTCAATTATTCAAAAAGCGTGAGGTAAGCCCCATAACAGGTGGTTTGTGCCCAACCTGCTTGGCCTTGGGTAACTCCTAGCGTGGCGATATGTCCGTCACATTAGCGACCTTCTTTTGTACGGACCTATGTCCGCTTATGGATTAGCTAGCTCTTGATAATCCGACCTACATAGTAGTCTAGTATGGTTATATGCATCTACATCATGGTTAATGAACATTTATTTGGTTTCCTCAAATCACTTGTATCATAGTATCTTGCTCAAAACTGGTAAATGAACAATGCAATTGCACACACATTTGTATTTGAGAGATTTTGTTTATCATTATGATAAATCAAGATCGGAAATGAATTCACATATGCACATGGGATTCCTTATAAATCTAACTTTTGTCTTCAAAATACTTTGAAATATTATTTTTGCAACTTGTTTGGAATAATCAAGTACAATTATTTTTCACAAAGACAACTATATAATAGAAAAATCAAAAATTTCTTCCAAAACATATCATATATATCGTGTCGACTTTCGCGACGATGGTATAGTTTCAAAACCAAAATTGGAATTTTTATGCCTAGCGCAAGTCCTCATTTTCATATTTTCTGTTCATCAAAAAATCAACCATGCAATAAAACTATCCTTTTTTGGATTTTCACGATGATGGTATAAGTCTATACCTACATATTCTATGCCTAGCGCAAACCATTGTAACAATTTTTATTCCCCATTTTATCAAAAATCATAAAAACCATATGACTTCATTTTACACAAATTATGCTTTTCAAAAGCAAACCCATTTTTCACTATTTTTATGTCATTATGTCAACCTTCAACTTTGCAATGATGGTATAATTCCTAAGGAATTATTCACAAATTTTATCACACTTAGGAATTTATGCCTAGCAAAAATCATTTTAAAATATTTCATGCATAATATTTTTCATGAAAATCTGAAAACAAACCAACCATCATCATCATCATTTGCACTATCACAACAAAGTCTTAAGACAGTCTCTTAAGCACTCTTTTACTTTTCACAATATTTCTATACGGGGATTAGCTTGACGACCAGAGTGAGCGGCGACTCCATGAAATGGTCTATAATAGCGACAATGTCCTTTGAAATTATTGTTAGAAGTCCCTTTTTATTTTTATCAAAATTATTGCATCACAAACAACCACTTTGTTACATCAGATTATTTCATTTAAAATATTTATAGCATGACATCCAAATTATCATATTTCCAACGACCTAATTACATGAATCTCTTCTCAAATCAATCAATCAAAATATAAAAGCATCATAAACATACACAAGACACAAGTCATATGATCAAAAATATCTCATCTATATATATCAACAAAATATATACATCATCATAGCTAGATTGGTATGCCACAATCCATATCTTGGCATACTCAATCCCTCAAAATATAATACAATATCGTACAATGTCCCGCCCTCTAGCCTCGAGAGCCCCTAGAGCTCTCGGCCTCATCTCCTCCCCCGCCCTACGGAGGACGAGGTGGCCCCATCGTAGTATGTGTGGTACTGCGAGTCCTCGTCGTCGATCGGGATGAGCTCCTCGATGACCCTGTCCTGATCGGATCGGCTATGGCAGCCGGCACCTGTATCCTCTGGCCCTCTGGCACCGCTTGGTAGTATAGATCCCTTGGTAGAATGCGGTCTGAGCAACCGACCGCATCAGCTCCTAAGTGCTCGCCCCTCCGCCCCGTGCCCTGAGGCATGCAATCTCGTCTCGTAGCTGTGTCACCTCAGCCTGGTGTTGTGCAGCTGCATCCTGCAGTGTCTGCACCTGAGCCTGTAGATGATATCTCTCCGCTCGGAGAGTAGCCATCTCGCTACTCTCTCCTGTGTCCACACCCTTGCCCTTATCGGGCGATGGTGGCCTCTATGGAGATGGGGGTCTCTCCTCCCTCCTCTCCCTCTCCCTCTATCGCGGCCTCTCCTGTGCCTGTGGCCTCCTTTGCTCTCTCCCGTCGTGACCCTGGGCCGCCTCTATCGCTGCCTGGCATCGCCTCCCTATCCGATGCACAACTGCATGGATCGGACCCTGTGCCCTCGTCATCCGAGGAGGGTGGATGCCTACGTACCAGGCATCGTAGCCATCGGCTACTCCTACGTCGTCCCCATCCACTGGCTGGATGGGGGCATCGTCTGCGTCCTGGCTCCAAAAGCGCTGCATGTCAGGAGCCCCGCTAACCGTGGTGTTATCCCGGATAGTCCGGGAAAACTCATAGTCCCTAAGAGATGGGATCCCCTGCTGCAGATCAAACTGTCTCAAAACTCGGTCATAGCGATGGAGCTCCACCTCTCCCCTCTCCATCCTCAGCCAACAGACTCGCCTGATGCGAGCCAGCTCCTGTCCGTCCTCGGCCCACCCTGGGTGCCCTCTCCATGGCCTCCAGGTGATCTGGTCCGGGACCAAGTCATCCAGTAGCCTTCGGGACATCGGTAGGTCGATCCGTCGCTGTGACCCTCTCCGGAGCCACCAATAGAAGACTCGGGGCCTCTCCCCGTCAACCCCTGTCAGTGGAAGCCCTATCGGCCTCCACACCGCAATGTGCTCCCAGCACCAAACCTGTAGGAGCGATGTCATCACCAGACATCGCCCGCCCTTGTACACGACCCCATATAGGATCCTGTACAATCGGCATAGAACAAAGCTGCCCCAACAAAACCTATACCCATGGTCTCTCATATCGTAGATCACATCTGCGAGCATCCATGGTACCCTGCATCCGCTCTGGTGGCACAGCAGAAGTCCACCAACCACTCCAGCTAGAACTCGTGTGAGTCTGGATGCCCCAGGCATCTGGCGTAGTGCCTCGATATTCACTCCGCCCTTCTCCAGGGCGAAGCTCGGGTCACCACACAACCATCCCATAGCGTGGCCCTGATTGGCCGTAGGAGTGATCATCCGTCCTTGTATGGGGATTCTCAGAATCCTCCATACATCCTCTAGTGTGGGAGCCATCTCCCTTGTCGATATCCAAAAATAGGAAGAACCCGGATACCATCTCTCTGCTAGGGCTGTTAGAAGCCCCATGTCCGTGGATACTTGTGGCATCTCCGCCACATGCTGTAAGCCGACCTATGCCAGCAGATCTCGCTCTGCCTATGTTAGAGCGGCCAAGTCATCTCTCAAACCTCCATATTTCCACTCTCTGCTCTTTAGTAATCCTCTCTGCAACATAAACAACAAAACAACAAACAATCATTAATAACAATTCCAGTAATTAATAATGCAACTTAAAGATCAATTTTATGTAATTGATGATATCGCCCACTATTGGATGATATCGTCCCAAATTTGAACATAATCGTCTCCGATCTCGCTTGTCGAAATCGTCTCTAATTTGACGAAATCGTCCCCATTTCGTCGATTTCGCCCTTGGGCAAAATTGATGAAATTGAGACGATTTCGTCGAAATCGGGACGATTTCGTCCCGACGACGTCGATGGCCAAAAATGGCCGCGATGCTCAAAATTCATCTAAAAATCTACCTAAAAAGCATGTAAAAATCAAATTAAATCAGTCTAAGCTGAGTTTAGACCCTTACCCGTAGACCGCGGCGGACCTCTGGTAGATCTGTGCGCTGTCTCTACCATTTTTGCTCCAGAGCTCTAAAAATAGTAAAATGAACAGTAACAAAGAATTAGGGTTTTACCCTATTTTTCTTAATTTTATTCAAAAAACATTCATAAACGACATCAGATTTATAGCATGACATCCAAGTTATAATATTTTCCAAAACAACATAATTACATGAATTATCAATAAAATCATTACATCAATCAAATCAATCAATTACATCAAACATAAAAAGCATCATAAGTATCACATAAGACAAGTCATATACTCAAAAATATATCATCTATATATATCAATAGAATATATACATCATCAAAACTGGATTGGTATGCCACAATCTGTACCTCGGCATACTCAATCCTCTATTAATACAAGTATAATACAATATCAGTAGCAATATCCCGCCCTCTAGCCTCGAGAGCCTCTAGAGCTCTTGGCCTCATCTCCTCCCCCGCCCTACGGAGGACGAGGTGGTCCCATCACAGTATGTGTGGTACTACAATTCCTTGTCATCGGCCGGGATGAGCTCCTCGTCGACCCTGTCCTGATCGGATTGGCTATGGCAACCGGCACCTGTATCCTCTGGCCCTCTGGAACTGCCTGTTAGTATAGGGGCTGATAGAATGCGGTCTGAGAAACTGACCGCATCAGCTCCTAAGTGCTCACCCCTCCACCTCGTGCCCTGAGATGTGCATTCTTGTCTCGCAGCTGCGACACCTCAGCCTGGTGCTGTGCAACTGCATCATGTAGTGTTTGCACCTGAGCCTATAGACGATCCCTCTCTGCCCAAAGAGTAGCCATATCGCTACTCTCTCCTGTATCCATGCCCTTGCCCTTATCGAGCGATGGTGGCCTCTATGGAGATGGGGGTCTCGCCTCCCTCCTCTCCATCTCCCTCTGTCGCAACCACTCCTCTGCCTATGGCCTCCTCTGCTCTCTCCCGTCGTGACCCTGGGCCGCCTCTATTGCTGCCTGGAACCACCTCCCTATCTGATGCACAACTGCGTGGATCGAACCCTGTGCCCTCGTCATCCGAGGAGGGCGGATGCCTACGTACCAGGCATCGTAGCCATCGGCTACTCCTACGTCATCCCCATCCACTGGTTGGATGGGGGCATCATTCGCGTCCTGACTCCAAAATTGTTGCATATCTAGAACCCTGCTAACTATGGTGTTATCCCGGACAGTTCGAGAAAACTTGTAATCCCTCAGAGATGGGATCCCCTACTGCAGACCGAACTATGGTAAAGCAAAATCATAGCGATGGAGCTCCACCTCTCCCTTCTCCATCCTCAGCAAACAGACTCGCCTGATGCGAGCCAGCTCTTGTGCATCATCTGCCCACCCTGGATGTTGCCTCCACGGCCTCCAGGTGATCTAGTCTGGGACCAAGTCATCCAGTAGTCTCCGGGACATCGACAGGTCGATCCATCGCGGTGCCCCTCTCCGGAGCCACCAGTAGAAGACTCGAGGCCTCTCCCCATCAACCCCTATCAGTGGAAGCCCTACCGGCCTTCGCACCGCAATGTGCTCCTAGCACCAAACCTATAGGAGTGATGTCATGACCAGACACCACCCGCCCTTGTACACGACCCCGTAAAGGATCCTGTACAGCTGGCATAGAACAAAGCTGGCCCAAGAAAAGTTGTAGCCATGGTCGCGCATATCGCAGATCACATCTGCGAGCATCCACGACACCCTGCATCCGCTCTGGTGGCACAGCAGAAGTCCACCAACCACCCCAACTAAAACTTGTGTCAGTGTAGATGCCCTAGGCATCTGGCACAGTACCTCGATGTTCACTCCGCCCTTCTCCAGGGTGAAGCTCGGGTCACCGCAGAGTTGTCCCATCGCATGGCCCTGATTGGCCATAGATGTGATCATCCTCCCTTGTATGGAGATTCTAAGAATCCTCCATACATCCTCTAGTGTGGGAGTCATCTCCCCTGTCGGTAACCGAAAGCATGAAGAGACCGGGTACCACCTCTCTGCTAGGGTCGTTAGTAGCCCCATGTCAGTAGAAACCTACGGCATCTCTGCCACATGCTGTAAGCCAGCCTGTGCCAGCAGATCCCGCTCTGCCTGGGTGAAAGCAGCCAAGTCGTCTCTCAGCCCATCGTATTTCCACTCTCTGATCTTTAGTAGTCCTCTGCAAACATAAACAATCAAAACAACAAACAATCATTAATAACAATTTCAGTAATCAAAAATACAACTTAAAGATCAAATTTTTGCAATTGATGATATCGCCCACTATTGGACGATATCGTCCCAAATTTGAGCAAAATCGTCTCCGATTTCGCCTCGAAATCGTCTCTAATTTGACGAAATCGTCCCCTTTTCGTCGATTTCGCCCTTGAGCGAAATTGATGAACTTGAGATAATTTCATCGAACTAGGGACGATTTCGTCCGGACGACGTTGATGGCCAAAAATGGCCGCGATGCTCAAAATTCATCTTAAAATCTATCTACAAAGCATGTAAATTCCAATTAAATCACTCTAAATTGAGTTTAAACCCTTACCCGTAGACCGCGGCGGACCTCTGCAGATCTGTGCGCTGTCTCTACCATTTTTGCTCCAGAGCTCTAAAAATAGTAAAATGAACAGTAACAAAGAATTATGGTTTTATCTTATTTTTCTTAATTTTATTCAAAATAATTCACAAATAATTTTTGTTTTTTCGCGTTTTTACCTCAAACATTCGATTTGGGTAAAAAACACGGAGGGGGCACCATAGTAAGCTGTCGTACGATTCGACCAAGAATCATCGCCTAAAAATGAGAATAATTTTTTGCTTTCTCGTAGATCAAGAAGAACTCATCTTTAACGCCATTTCTTCAGAAAATTCGCTAAAGAGGGGACAAAATGTAGCACCCTAAAATTGGCGCAGTCAAATTGGAATAATTACATTCACCTTAGCAAATAAATTTAAATTCAAATTTAACCTCCCAAACCGTCCGTTAACCGTCGAGAAACCCGTTTCCCCTTTTTTCGCGCTATTTTTAGGAGTTCTTTTGATCGTTGGACGATATCGTCGCCAATCAGACGATATCGCCCCAGATTTGACGATTTCGTCTGGACTAGAACGTCCAGATGATTTTGTCGCAAAAACTGAATTTGCATAGATAGACTCTGTTCCAGCGGGTCTCCAATTTGGGCAGAAGCATGTCTGCGCCATTGGGACCCTTCCCCCATTGGAGATCTCCCAAATTGGGAAGATCTCCAACCTCCCAACAACTTTCCCTAAGCCTATTTAACTCTAAGACTTTTCCCTCCCCAACCCCTGGCTGAATTTTTATGCAAATCAACTCCCTATGTGCTAGAACTTCTCAAATTTGCTTTTTGCACTATTCCT